>CAIGQZ010001210.1:6016778-6031926 GCA_903798205.1 Danio tinwini
TGTGTGTGTGTGTGTGTGTGTGTGTGTGTGTGTGTGTGTGTGTGTGTGTGTGTGTGTGCATATAGTATTATGCATATATATAATACTATAATAGTAGCCCTCCTGTTTATTTTTCCCCCAATTTCTGTTTAACAGAGAGATTTCACATTTCTAAATATACGTTAATAACTCCTCTCTAATAACTGATTTATTTTATCTTTGCCATAAAATAGCCTTTAAAACTTTAAGCTGTATAGAAGTGTCTTGAAAAATATCTAGTAAAATATTATTTACTGTTATCATAGCAAAGATAAAATAAATCAGTTATTAGAGAAGCGTTATTAAAGCTATTGTGATTAGAAATGTGTTGAAAAAAAAATATTTCCGTTAAACAGAAATTGGGGGAAAAAAATAAACAGGGGGGCTAATAATTCTGACTGAGGTCATGTTCATGTGTTGTGCGATAAGTACATATATTGATTATTGTGACAGGCCTGAATTAAGTATCTTAAAAGACTCATCTCAATCATTTCTCCTAATCGAATGCTGTTCAATACATGCAAAATATAATTATATAAAATTGCACCTTTTTAATTAAAAAATCTGGACATGCTCATATTGCAATTTTAGAGAGGCAAGACCAAACCTGGACAGCAATTATATATCAAATTTAGAGCCCTTAGAGACAAAGGTTTTCTGCTTCTCAGATGTGGAAATGAGGCTGGGCTAATCTCACGTTTCACCTTTAATGTTTCAAACTCTGCTCAGACTTGCCAGAACTACAAAGTCTCGATCACAAGTCAAGAGATCTCAATATTGAACACATTGAACAAATTCCAAACTAACTACATAAGCCAAACGTTCTGCCTATCCACATTTATTTTATAGTTATGGAGAGACCACAGTGTGAGTAGACGCCATAAAAATGTAATTAGACACAGATGAAAATGGAAAAGACTCATATAAAGTCCAGGACTCAACCATTTTTTTTTTAATATCTGGCCAGAAGTTCACAAGCATACATTTTCTGGAATGATATACTATACAGTTGAGGACTAAATTATTAGCCTTTCTGTGAAATTGTAATGATTTTTCTAATATTTCCCAAGTGATGTTTAACAGAGATTTTTTCCAACACATTCTGATAAACAATTTTTTTACGTGATGCTCAACAGGAGATTTTTTTAACATATTTTAAGCCATTTTAATAAAATAAGAAATGTAATTACTTTTATCTTTGCCATGATGACTGTACATAATATTTCATTTATTTTGCAAGATACTAGTATTCATCTTAAAGTGTAATTTAATTTAAAGGCTTAAAGAGCCCCTATTTTAGGTTTTTGAAAATGACATTCTATGCATTGTGTATCCCAGCTCTGAGTGAATGAAAACATCCAGCTGAGGATGACCGGCCACTTCATTAGGTACACCTTACTAGTAGCGGGTTGGACCCCCTTTTGCCTTCAGAACAACCTTAATCCATAAACTGCATAGATTCAACAAGGTACTGGAAATATTCCTCAGAGACTTTGGTCCATATTGACATGATAGCATCACACAGTTGCTGCAGATTTGTCGTCTGCACATCTATGATGCGAACCTCCCATTCCACCACATCCCAAAGGTGCTCTATTGGATTGAGCTCTGGTGACTGTGATGGCCATTTAAGTACAGTGAACTCATTGTCATGTTTAAGAAAGTCTAAGATGATTCGCACTTTATGACATGGCGCGTTATCCTGCTGGAAGTAGCCATCAGAAGATGGGTACACTGTGGTCATAAAGGGGTGGACATGGTCAGCAACAATACTCAGGTAGGCTGTGGCGTTGACACGATGCTCAACTGGTACTAATGGGCCCAAAGTGTGCCAAGAAAATATCCCCCACACCCCTACACCACCATCACCAGCCTGAACAATGGATACAAGGCAGGATGGATCCATGCTTTCATGTTGTTAACCTCAAATTGTGACCCGACCATCCAAATGTCTCAGCAGAAAGAGACTCATCAGACCAGGCAACATTTTTTCAATCTTCTATTGTCCAGTTTTGCTGAGCCTGCGCAAATTGTAGCCTCAGTTTCCTGTTCTTAGCTGACAGGAGTGGCACTCAGTGTGGTCTTCTGCTGCTGTAGCCCATCCGCCTCAAGGTTTAATGTTTTGTGCATTCAGAGATCCTCTTCTGCATACCTCCGTTGTAACGAGTGGTTATTTGAGTTACTGTTGCCTCTCTATCAGCTCTAACCAGTCTGGCCATTCTCCTCTGGCCTCTGGCATCAACAAGGCATTTGTGCCCACAGAACTGCCGCTCACTGTATGTTTTCTCTTTTTCGAACCATTCTCTGTAAACCCTAGAAATGGTTGTGCATGAAAATCCAAGGTGATTTTAAGTGACGGGCTGCTCTGAGTATTTCAAAAACTGGTGATCTACTTTCTTCCCCATTCTGATGCTCGGTTTGACCTGCAGCAGATCATCTTGACCATGTCTACATGCTTAAATGTATTGATTTTATGTCATGTGATTGGCTGATTAGAAATTTGCGTTAACGAGCAGTTGGACAGGTGTACCTAATAAAATGACCAGTAAGTGTATACTCTGGCTACTTCCTAACCGTGGTTGGCATTTCTATCCATATTGCACTAAACGCAGTCGGCCAATCACAACAGATTTGGTCATCGTTACCAAACAGCGCAGATTAGCATCATACAAACGAGGAGTTTGGAACAAAAATCGTATGGGAGTCGTTGGGATAATTAGGTAAAAATAAATGCATATTATAAGACAATGAAAATGTTTTTTGACCTTGCATGCACATGACCCTGTTGTAGGAGGCCCCCAAAACCAAAATATGATCATTTATAATGCATAACACGGGCTCTTTACCAAGTTAATTATGTTAATTAGACAATTCAGGGTAATTAGGCAAATTACTGGATGTTTCTAGGTAACATCGGTTTGTTCTGTAGCCAATCAATAAACTCTTAACAACTTTTTTTATCTAAAAGAAATAATTTCTCTAGAAAAATATATTAGGAAAAAATGTATTTGATCACTTTGGAAATATTTGAAAAAGTATTAAATAATTTTGTCTTCAACTGTATAATGCAAAACTTGATTGGGTAGTAAATCATTTTTACTGCTGCTTTCATTTTAACAACATGTTAATCAGCTGGATCAGTGACAAATCAGTGACAAATCAGAAGTACTTGTAAAAGCAATGTAGAATATATAGCAAAAGCTAAAACAACTGTCTGAGGTTGCAAGACATAATAAAATTGAGCAGTCAGAATCAATTAACATAAAATGTTCAGTGGCAATACAAGAACCGACTTGAAACATTCTCACACTGATCCATGCAACCTACTGAAAGCCAAAAGCCTTCAGCATTGTTTTCATTCATGTCAAATTAAATGTGCTTTTACCCTCAATAAGGTCCACAGTCTTACTGGTTTTCAAAAAAAATGGTTTCATTTGTGTCTAAGTTTACTTCAGAGGAATTTCAGTAAAAGCACAAGACAAAGCTGATACTTAAAGCAAATATTAGCAAGGTCAAAAACACTTTATGCAAGTACATGAATGCAAATATATCTAAGCTGAATGCATGGATGTGTCAGACTAACACAATCCCAGTACATGTTGCTGCAAGGATTGCTATAATAAGAAATAGAAACTGCCTTTTACTGTTCTTTAAATAAACCGGTCATGCAAACTAGCTATGAGAGCCAATATGTAAATTGTTTCAAAGTGCAGTCGAAACTAGGGCTGCACAATATATTGAAAATTTATCATTAATCGCCATACTAGCATATGCAATATCCATATTGCAGGAAAGTGCAATGAATTAAATTAGTTGTATGTGTCAAGCATTTGTGTTGCATGCATAGGTTGTTTATACAAATCTGAACAACCAGATGAGGCCTTTACTCTCTTTATCCCCACTTCTCCAGTAGGTAAAACTACAGCTGAAAATAAATACGAATGCTGGGCGATGAGAAAGGGGAAGAAGAAAAAACACATCACAACAGCCAACAGCAAATAGAATTTCTGTAATTTGTGGTGTTTTAAAGACTAAATGTTTACACCTTGACATCATTGTTTTTATTATTTAATAAGCTCAAAAAATAAATAAGTTAATAAAAATAATAAATAAATAAAATAAATAAAATAAATAAAAAGTAAATAAAGTAAATAATAAATAAAAATATTTAAAACAAAAAAGTAAATAAAAGTAAAAAAATAATTCATATAAATAAGTAAATAAAAGTAATAAATAAAAATAAATAAACAAAGTAAAAAATAAAAAAATAAAGTAAATTAAATAAATAAAAAAGTAAATAAAAATTGTAAAAAAAAGAAATGAATAAGTAAAAGAAAATAAATTAAATCTAAAAAATAAAATAAATTTAAATAAAGTAAAAGGAAATAAAGGAAATAAAAGTATATATAGTATATAAAGGAAAAGTATATAAAGGAAATAAACTAATATAAAGTAAAAAAAATATGCAAATAAGTAAACAGATAAGTATCTGTTTAGCAACCTTACAATTGCAAGTAAGAAAGCAATCAAATGGCTACAACTACTGTAGGTGTGGCTAATCTTGAAGACTGGGTAAATATAGTACATGATATTTTTGTAACAGAGAAACTTACTTATGCAATAAGATTAAAGCCTCATACGTTTTCAATACAGAAGAGACTAGATTGAGTATATGCCTACACATTTAGGTTTTTAGCCAACTAAAAAGACTTCTACAGTATATAACTAGGCCAGACATTATGTAGGGATTGGGTTAAAATGTTTTGTGGTTTAGTTTATTGTTGATGTTTATAGGGTGTTTATTCTGTCTTTTGTTTAAAACCCTATTTTAGTTGCTTTCTACTGCTGAACACAAAACAAGATATTTTGAAGAATGCTAGTTGCTGGTACCCACCGACCTCCATAAACTATGCAAATCATTGGGTGCCAGCTACTAGCATTCTTCAAAATATCTGATTAAAAAAAAAATAAATTACCCATAAAAGGTTTGAAAACTACATGGGTAAATAGTGAGTAACATATCTCAAACTAGTTGCTTTATATAATTGAAAGGAGACAGAGTGATGTGGAGAGGAGACAGAGTGATGAAGCCAGTTATGATATGGGGAGGGTTAGGAGGCCATGATGGACAGAGGCCAGTGCGCAGATTTGGCCAGGATGCCAGGGTAAACCCCTACTCTTTTTCGAAGGACATTCTGAGATTTTTTTAATGACCACAGAGAGTCCTCGGTTTAACGTCTCATTCGAAAGACGGCGCTCACTGAGCAGAATAGAGTCCACATCACTATACTGGGGCATTAGGACCCACAGACCGCAGGTTGGGCGCCCCCTGCTGGCCTCACTAACACCACTTCCGGCAGCAACCTAGCTTTCCCATGTGGTCTCCCATCCAGGTACTGACCGGGCGCAGCCCTGCTTAGCTTCAGTGGGCGACCATGTGAGAGGTGCAGAGAGCTAGCTGCCGGCTTTTTGAAAACTGACCGCTCTAGTGTAGAACAGCTGATGGTGGCCATAGTAAAGGCAAACAGCAGAGGATCGCTAGTTCAGAAACGCATTTAAAATCAGTAAAGGAAGAAGCACGTCACGTTTTTAAAGTAGTTTTAAACGCGATATGTGAACAGCCCCATACAGATTTAACCTGAGAGATACAGTACAAGCACTGATCTATAATAGATACGTGATTACAAGCCTCTAGGGGCCGTTACAACTTATAACACACAATTAAACACATTTTGCAAACTACACAAAAGGAGGAAACAACTTTAATGACACTTACATGTTATGATCTGGAAGAAGAATAAACTGGTCCATTTAAACTGTAAAAGTTACAGACAAAGTCCCTGTCAAAGTCTGACAAAGTCATATAGTCTCTGCTGCTCCTTTAATAGCAAATGGCTGGCGAATCCCGCGTTGCAGCATAGGTTATTGTATCAATCGTCAGAAAAATGACAGGAACAAACACAGCATTGGGTTGGCTATACTGTGGTATTGTTGTGAAAATGAACTTTAACCCTTTATTCCCCTCAGCCTAATATCTATCTGTCAGTGATCGTCATCTTCGCTTCAAGATCAGTCCCGTGATCCCCCGCGCCTCCGCAAGTGTCTGAAGTAAAAGCGCGTTCACATTTTACCGGAACTGGAACTCCATATTTGGTGGTGTACCGTATCAACGTCAATGCAATCAAACAAAAGATCCGAACCCAACTTAATTCTTTCTTGATTCGTATTTCGCTAAAGAATCAATAGTTTTAAACAAGGTGCACTTTAGATTTAAACCTCAGCTGGATGTTTTCATTCACCTAAAGCATTTAAGAGGGCTTATATTAAACTTAAAATGGGTTTAAAATTTTTTCTTTAAACTGCTTTTATGCTAGCCGAAATAAAACAAATAAGAGAAAATATTATAGGAAATACTGTGAAAAAAAATCATTGCTCTGTTAAACATCATTTGGGAAATATTTAAAAAGGAAAAGAAATTTACAGGAAGGCAAATAGTTCTGACTTCAACTGTACGTATATCAACTGTATATCTAAATATAAATAGCAGTTGAATTTAATGTGTGCTCTGTGATAAATCTATTATAGTAATGTGCAAATATTTTTAAAGCCAGAACCACAATATTATCAGTAAGCCACTGTTTCATTAAAAAATAAATAAATAAATAAAAAATAGTAATTTTATGTTCCCTCCCTGCTATTATATTTAAACTATTGAACTAAAGGCTCTCTAAACAATAAAATGTTAGGTTGTTTGACCCAATGCTGGGTACCGACATGAACAAACCCAACCATTGGGTCAAAGAGTTTAATTGAATTTTTTTTTTTTATAAAATACAACATTGGGTTCCCCTATATTTAGTCAAACATTAAGTTATGACATCCCTAGAGTGTGCCAAAACATCATTTATGTGTAATATTAGACCCCTGTTCTCGACTGGTAGCAAAAATTGTGCCTCAAATGCATATTTTGTGCAACCCGATTGTGTGTAATTTATAAACAAAATGTAATATTTCTACTCCTAAACCGTCATTCTACAAAACCACAAGAAACTCCAAAGGGAACTCTATGGAAAATTATCCTGAGATAATGATGCAGACATTCAATCATCCCTTGAGAACTGAGGGTTTTTTTCCCGCCACTGTAACACAAACGCACGTTAATTGCACATTAGCGAGAAGCTTGGAAAGCACACACATCTTTCCATACTCGTGTAGGCTATGTTTCTGGCCTAAGAACTCAATTAGGTCTCTTGAATTATGAAAGAGCAACCACCGATAAATAACGCTCATGTGCTATTCCATGCAAAAGTCACCTTACAATTAAGAAAAATTGTTTTCATCAGAATAGTGAAAGCCTTTCTAGTTTTTTTTTTTTGTGCAGGCTTTTATTTATAAAAAGTCTCTGGTAAATCAAATATAATTGTTTGAAAACATTGACAAAGTCACACAAGTGCCAGTTTCACATCTGTCACATCCATAACACATCCATCCATGGTGGAGAGCATGAGACTCTGTGAGATTCCTGTGATGCTCCAAGGACAGACGAGTCTTCGCTGAGGTCAAGCTTCTGCGCCTAGACTGCAACTCTGCACAAGACGTTTGGCCATAGGAGAAATGGTCGTGCCCAACTGAGTCTGGTTTCTCTCTAGGTTTTTTTTTTATTCTTCACTTTCGCCAACAGTTTTTTTTCCCTCGCCGCTGTCGCCACTGGCTTGCATGGTTCGGGATCTGTAGAGCTGTGCATCGATGGATTTGCTCTTCAGTGTTTGGACTCTCAGTAGTGATTATTAACCCACACTGACCTGAGCTAAACTGAACTGAACTTAAAACACTGAAAACTGAACTGACACTGTTTCAATTCACTATAAACTTCCATGTGAAGCTGCTTTGACACAATCTACATTGTATAAGCGCTATACAAATAAAGATGAATTGAATTGAATAACGGAGAGGTGTCATATCCATAACTAAGCTTTTTCCTCATAAAAATGTCTAATCCAGTGGCCCCTCGATATAATGCAGTTCACCTTTTGCGGCCACGCAGTTTTGGGGATTTTTTTGTGTGCATTGACAATGGTCTACAGCCAATCAGGATGCAGAACAATCAATCTCCTCTGTGTCTCCTTGACATGAATATTCGATCGCTAGCAGTTTGAGTTTCAACAAGGATGCAAAAAGGGTTGTAACTGTCCGCAGCAAGACCATCGTAAAAGGGGGTCGCACACTACAGGGCTCAACAATAAGGACTGCCCGATGGCCCGGGGCCAGTGTGCGAGACGCTCGGGACACTAGACAACATCATTACTGGCCGGACTACTGGCCAAAAGTTTATTTTGGCTGCAACTGTCAACTCTCTGTTGTGTGCAAATACAGTCTTGGGGTGGTTTCACACCTAGACGTCCTGTCTCGTTTGCCCAGTTAGCGTGGTTCGTTTGGCATACAGTATATCAGTATATCAGTCCGAGATCGCCTGAGTGGTCTCGGCTCGATTGAAACTAATTCTGGAGCAGATTGATTGTAACGAGAAAGCAAAAGCGATCCAACAAACCAGGCTACATCACAATGTATTATGGGTGTGTAATACAACAATAATTGTAATTTTTTTTTATTGTCAGTTGTAGGCTATTTAAAAAAATGATAATTATGCTGAGTAAAAAGTTGTATACAATTATGTTTGGCTTTTGACACATTATTTAAAATGTGCCTAAGAAATTGCTATTAACTTTTTTTTTTGGTGGGGCCAGTGAAAATTTTGGCAGGGCAAGTAAAAATTTGTACCACTGACCCGATGACTGAAAGACTTCTGTAGCTATAATTAAAGTTTTTTTTCTAACAGTGAAGATGCTAAAAGCACAGTTTGTTTCATACTCTTATTCTATTGTATTTATTTCCCTTTTCTTATTTACAGGGAGGAAAATAACTGAATATATACATAATTATTAGTCCTCCTGAATTATTAGCGGCTCTTTATATTTCTCCCAATTTCGGTTTAACGGAAAAAAAATATTTTTTCCCAACACATTTACAAGCATAATAGTTTTAATAACTTATTTCTAATAACTGATTTCTTTTATATTTGCCATGATGACAGTACATAATATTTGACTAGATAGTTTTCAAGATACTAGTATTCAGCTTAAAAGTGCAATTTAAAGGCTTAACTAGGTTAATTAGGCAAGTGGTTTGTTCTGTAAACTATTGAAAAAATATATAGCTTAAGGGGGCTAATAATATTGATCTTAAAATAGTTAAAAAAATAATTTAAACCTGCTTTTATTCTAGCCAAAATAAAACAAATAAGGCTTTCTCCAGAAGAAAAAAAAATTGTATTATATTGTGTTATATTATTCATTCATTAATTTTCTTTTCGGCTTAGTCCCTTTATTAATCTGAGGTCGCCACAGCGGTATGAACCGCCAACTTATCCAGCATGTGTTTTACTCAGCAGATGCCCTTCCAGCCGCAACCCATCTCTAGGAAACATTCACACACACACTCATACACTACGGACAATTTAGCCTACCCAATTCACCTGTACCGCATGTCTTTGGACTGTGGGGGAAACCGGAGCACCCGGAGGAAACCCACGCGAATACAAGGAGAACATGCAAACTCCACACAGAAACGCCAACTGACCCAGCCGAGGCTTGAACCTGCGACCCAGCAACCTTCTTGCTATGAGGCGACAGCACTACCTACTGCATCACTGCTAAACATAATTTGGGAAATAAAAAATAAATAAATAAATCAATTAACAGGAGGGCGAATAATGTTGACTGTATATCGATTTGAATAATCGTGATTACAATTATGATCAAAACAATAGTGATTATGATTTTTCCCATAATCGAGCAGCCCTACCACAAAGTATGTTGTAGACTGTAAACTGGCATACTTTTCTGTAAAATCCATAACAGATTTCCCTCATAAAAAAAAAAAAAATTTAAATGTTACTGATTTGATTTTCTCTGATCCTATAACGCTGTGGTTAGTTGTTTTGTTAAATATAAATAGATGTTTTAATATAATGTTAACATATACTTTCTCTGTGAGTTTATGCTTTGGGTTTTACTGCAAATGTCACATCCGTAACGCTGGAATTTTGCTTTTTTGTTTCTCTTTTAGTCTCATATCTCTTCCAAAGCTTCACCGAAGGTGAGCTGAAGAAGGTGATTGCGACCCTTGTGGACCAAAAGCAGAGGAGGATCAGAACAGAGACGGGACGAAGAACCAAAAGAGCACGAAAGGGCCCAAAGCCGTGTTCTCTACACGAAATCAACCTCACTGTGAGTGAGCTGGGCCTCGGATATGAAAGCGAGGAGACTGTACGTTTCAGATACTGCAGCGGGAAATGTACCAATGCCCGACGTAACTATGACTTAGTAATGCAGCACATGCAGCTGAATAATGGCTCCAGTGAGAAAGCCCGACTAGGACGGGACAATGGGAAAAAAGACAAGGTGCGATACACTCCTTGCTGTCGCCCGATAAAGTTTGAGAAGAAAATGTCTTTCTTGGACAACAACAATAGATTCAACACCCTCCAGAACGTATCAGCGAAAGCGTGTGGCTGTGTATGACATTCCGGTAACTGTGGAAACGGTATATACATTTCCACAGGAATGAAACTTTTCAGAATTCCTTGGTTATGGTGGGATATTTGGAATGTAGGATGAAGAAAGCGTGGAAATATTGGAGAATGCATTGCAATTTCGAAAATGATCTTGAGAATGATCTGGTATACCACCATGGAAAAACAGTGACATCTACAGAGAAAAAAGTGATGCATAAAACACAAAAGACAAGGCCTGAATTGTCTAAAGGCAACTTTGGAAAGTTTGCCACAGGAAAAAAAAAAAAAAAAAAAAAAAAACATTAAAAGTTCTGCCTTTTTAGTGGTTGCTGGCACTTTTGATTAGCACAGGGCACTGGACTTTAACCAAAAGGTGGATTATTGGTTTAATTAAGTGGGACCACAAGCTGGAGGGAGGCCTTCTGCAGAAAATCAAATACAGATATAAATATATAACTGTATTTAACCAAAGATATATCTATATAAATGGTACAGCGACAACTGTATGCTGCTGGCTTTTGTTACGAATCTCAATCCTGAAGTATGAAGTGCAACGCAGCTGTAAAAACTACCTCATTTCTTTCTTCATTTCTTTTTTTTTGTTTGTTTTCTTAGGAGAATGTACATGCAATGAATCTTGTTCTACCGCACCCACTTCCTGGGATTACACTAGTCAGAAATATGAATCAGAGGTATACATGTAGAGAAATGCTTCTCCACCACACGTCTCCTAGGATGGATATTACCTAAAACAACAATGTCACTTAATACATACATATATACATACATACATACATACATACATACATACATACATACATATACTGAACCCTCAGATTTGACCTTGCCAAAGCCTGTCTAATCAAATCCAACCTTGTACGAGACTAAAGATATTTACATTTATTATAGGAAAAGGTTACCAATTGTAAAAGCAAATATGGAAAAGTACAGCTTGAAAGGTTTTCCCAAAGGTGTCGTACCTTAAAGACCTTAAAAAGGTTTCTCACGATCACGTTCATGTTTACATTCTTTAAGACAATGATCAACTTGTCTTTTGGAAAGTAATTCCAGATTTTTGTCCTTTTTGACAGCAAATTTTCCTTTTTTTTGTCTTTGAACACAATTACAGACAAGTACACACTCAAAAATAAAGGTACAAAAGTGGTCAATGGATTGAAATCTTGCTTTAAATTTGGTACTAACATATACACTTTAGGTACTAGTGTGCATCTTTAAGATGCAAATATGGGCTCTTTATTTACAAACGTGTCAATATTTATTAACATTTGTATTGTCAGAACAAGCACTGTTTAAAACGGAAATCATTTATTGACATTAAAATATTTAAGTATCATCTTTGCCACTATCCTTCAAATCACTAGTTTTGACCCATTTGTCAGCAATGATTAAAATATAACACTTATTATGACCACATATAGGCGGCATGGTGGCTCAGTGGTTAGCACTGTCGCCGCACAGCAATAAGGTCACTGGTTCAGTCCCGGCTGGGCCAGTTGGCATTCTGTGGGGAGTTTGCATGTTCTCCCAGTGTTGGCGTGGGTTTCCTCCGGGTGCTCCGGTTTCCCCCACAGTCCAAACACATGCGCTACAGGAGAATTGGGTAAACAAAATTGCCCATAGAGTATGAGTGTGTGTGTGAATAGGAGCGTGTATGGGTGTTTCCTAGTACTGGGTTGTGGCTGGAAGGGCATCCGCTACGTAAAACATATGCCAGAATAGTTGGTGGCTCATTCCACTGTGGCGACCCCTGATAAATAAGGGACTAAGACAAATTAAATTGAATAAATGACCACATATTCCTTAATAAACTCAGTTCAGAATAACTACGTAGTTTTTTTTTCTACATATCTATAATTTATGCTGAATGATGATGATCAAAGTTATTTTTACCTTTATTTTGACATTTTAGTTTTGCTAAATTTTTGAAATTAACCTTAATTATTCACATCCAATATAAAAGTTTAAGACATAATTTAAGTGTGTGTACTGTGCATAATTATTATGTATAAATAAATACACACATGCATGAATTATTTGAGAAAATGTTTAATTATATTTAGATATAAGCGGTATGTGTATATGATACAAATAATGTAAACACAAATTTATTATCTAAGGAAAAACTTTACCAAGCAATTGTGTTACAATACATGTACACACGAACATACATACATATATGTATATGTTAAATATATGTCAAAACAAACTTGGACTGGATCGATTAATCTTTATCTTTGCCCAGCACTAAATATGCTTGCATTTCACATCTGACGGAAACACCAAATTTGGACAATCTCGTCTTTGACCCACATGTTTAAGCCAGAAATATTAGCCATCCTGAATTATTAGCCCACTGTATACCGTTTAACGGAAAGATTTTTTTCAACACATTTCTAAACATAGTTTTAATAACTAATTTCTTATAACTGATTTAATTTATCTTTGCAATGATGACAGTAAATAATATTTGACTAGATATTTTTCAAGATACTAGTATTCAGCTTAAAAAGGCAATTAGTTAAATTAGTTAGTTAGGCAAGTTAGGGTAATTAGGCAAGTTATTGTATAACGATAGTTTGTTCTGTAGACAATCTAATTAAATATACAGCTTAAAGGGGTTAATGATATTGACCTTAAAATGTTTTTTATAAAATTAAAAACTGCTTTTACTCTAGCCGAAATAAAACAAGACTTTCTCCAGAAGAAAAAATATTATCCGAAACACTAACAATTTCCTTGCACTGTTAAACATCATTTTGGGAAAATGTCTTTATTATCCTAGTTCCTAGACTAATCATGGAGTATGAAATCTGTCATTAACACAGTTACTGATAATTATATGTCTGTGAAGATGAACTGCTGAAAAGCCTGATAGTGGATTTGACAGTTCTAAGCTGTTCAGACATACAGGATTAAGCGTTAAGTTTATCCTTGTCCTTTCAGAAACGTTGCAAAAGTACAGCTAGTACAGCTAAGACAAAATTACGTATTACCCCTTCTGTGAGATTGTTATTCTTTTATAAATATTTCCCAAGTGATTTTTAACAGAGCAAAAGATGTT
Source organism: Danio tinwini (assembly GCA_903798205.1). Classification (NCBI taxonomy): domain Eukaryota; kingdom Metazoa; phylum Chordata; class Actinopteri; order Cypriniformes; family Danionidae; genus Danio; species Danio tinwini. Next base: position 6,030,452 of record CAIGQZ010001210.1, read on the forward strand.
TTTATACAGTATTCCCTATAATATATTTTTCTTCAGGAGACTTATTTTAGTTTGGCTGAAAGAAATTTGGTTGTTAATATTCCTTATAAAATTATTTTACAGTCAATACTATTAGCCCCCTGAAGCAATGTTTTTCCAATTGTCTACAAACCACTGTTGTCCAATGACTTTCCTAACTAAACCTACCTAGTTAACCTAATTAACCTAGTTAAGCCTTTAAATGTCACTTTAGGGGAATACTAGTATCTTGCAAAATATCTAGTAAAATAGTATGTACTGTCATCAAGGCAAAGACAGAAGTAGTTATCAGAAATGATTTATTTAAACTAGTATGTATAAAATGTGCTAGAATAAAGTCTCTATATAACAGCACTTGGAAAATATATGAAAAATGTATTAATTTCTTAAATTTTGCCTTCAAGTGTGCATTGCAAAAGCTTTAAAACAACAAACCTGGTTGCAACACAAAGTGTGTTGAACAATCAAATATAATTGAATTTGGTTTGAGCCACAATCCACCAATCAGTTCATAGATCATTGCACTGAAAATGACCAGATTTCCCATCTACACGTCTTGATGTTCGTGCTTTATTCATGCTGTTCTTTCTCGCCGAAAAAGACTGTGGTCTAATTGAATAACTCTGAAGTAATTAAGGACAAAACTACAAATGAGATTGGAGTCACGCCGGGATCCGTCAAGCCCTAAACACGTCTTTCCTTTAAAGCTAATGGAATTACTGTAAAAACAAGGCAACAGCTAATGGAGCATACAGTCCTTTTACATGGATTAATTATGTGGGAATTTTGTTATTTTGCAAGTCATTAAAGGGACAGTTCATCCAAACATTTAGATTTACTCACACCCAGGTGATATAAAGCCTTTATGAGGTTGATATTTTGAAAATTAATTATCATTAAAAGATGATATTTTGAAAAATGTTGAACACCAGTGGCCGCTGACCTTGATAGTAGAAAAACAAACACTATAGAAGTCAATGACTGCTGCTTTTTTCCCCAGCTTATTTTGTAAATATCCTTCCTATTTATTAGAAGAGACTATCTTTAGTTAGTGAACTATCATTTAAGCCTTATGTTACGTTGGGAATGTTTTCATCCACTCTGGGGTGATTTTGAGTCTTAATTTGGCCACAACTTTCTCTGTGTTTCAGCAGATGGAATGGATTTTGGAGACAAATCTTATTTTGACACGTTTTGGGAAAACGCTTTGAAATTTTTCATTAACTCAACACTCAAATTTACTACCCTTTGGTTATGTTGGTGGCTGTTTTTAACCCCATTGACTTCCATTATAATAAATTTTTAATTGCAAATCCATGACAGCTTATAAATCATGTACTCTTGATTGTTGCTGGTTTTCCCTGTTGGGAAGAGGTCAAATTTGTCATTTTTGCTGTTGATCATCAGTTTCTGTGCAAAAAGAGCTTAGTTTCTGGCTTGTACATGGATTATTATAT
>CAIGQZ010001210.1:6032326-6054123 GCA_903798205.1 Danio tinwini
TGTATGTATGTATGTATGTATGTATGTATGTATGTGTGTGTGTGTGTGTGTGTGTGTGTGTGTGTGTGTGTGTGTGTGTGTGACACCTTTGCACACCTACCTTGAATATGTGAGAAAAAAAATAAATAAATAAAAAATAAATCACCTCCACTCTCAGAACTACATAGAGTAAACAAAAACAATGTATGTTTATTTATACATGCACAATGGTCTGCGGTTATACTCCATATTAAAGCCAGTAACTTAGCTTTTTTTTCCACAGGCCTATCTAAAGGGTTAATGGTGCCAACAGATATTTTTCCCCAATTCAGTGACACCATAAACTTGGCAAATTAAAATGTCAAAATCTCTTTTAAAAATGCTTTTAAAAACATTTAATACAGTAGCTTTGACCAGGACTGAGGTTGATGTATCAGATTAATTTTTTACAGCAGTTTAATTCACAAAATGGAAAGATAGCAAATTTAAACCATACATAAGGATTATTGTATTTGAATACCAAATTAAAAATGTTAAATATAATTTCTTGCATAGATTGATGGAATGTTGTTTTCATTCAGAAATTAAGCAATTATCATTAAATCCCAACCCAGACTCATTATTGATACCTACCCCATATACATTTCTGGACATCACGAAATATGTGTCAGGGGGTACATTACTTTTGCAGTTTTTGTTTTGGCGAATCCACCGGAGACCGCTGTGTACACTTTTTCAGATCTCAAATTTATCTCGCAAGTTCCATTTGCACCTGCTGTTCTCACGTAAATCCACTAGAGGCTGCTGTCGACTGACTGACTGACTGACTGGCTGACAAATTCCCAAATTTCTTCTTCCCTAAACCCAAATGATAGTGTTTTCAAAAGCAATCCAGAAAAAGAAAAGCTCTCATAAATCACCTGATTTTCAGATCTTACCACATTCTCACCCTGTTATTCAATTGTTTATTTTTTATTTTTTTGCCTTTTGCTTTACCTGCGTTCTGCAACCGTTCTTCGCTGAACTCGAACCCTGTTGTCGAGGTCAACTCCGCTCTGAATCTTTAGTCTGCCGACACGCGGCGAGCCATTGGGCAAACTGGTAACTGGTGAAAAGCAATCCACACAGAGGTCAGCATTCAGCTGGTAGTCTAAAAAAACCAGAATCTGTCAGCAGCGTCTTACCGCCCCATAGCGTTTGTTTGAAAGATGAAATGCAGCCAGAGGTACACAATTCGTGCTCTCCAGAAATGTACACGGGGTACGTTTTCACAATGAGCCTGTGTTTAAATCCAGTACTGTAGAAATATTAACAGTAAACAAGACAACATCTTGTCAAATTTGTGGCATCCTGCCAATGGTAGAACCCTAGTAAGCGATTAAACTGTCTCTAAGCTTGCCAACTGGATACCGAACGTGATCGTTTGCATTGACCAGGTGGCATCAGGGTCGTATATGAACCTATAACTTTTTTTTCTGTGTTTTGGAACTAATACAATTTATAAATTCGATCAAAATTCAGGCAGAAGTCACCCACCATGCATGAAAGGGTTTGTGCTCCTCTGAATTAATTTTTTTTTTTTAAAAAGATCACGCAAATAAGACAAGGGGTTCAGCGACTCTACTTCTGTCCATTTATATTGAAGTGGAGTACTTTAGTGTCTGTATTTGTGTGTAAAACGAGTTTAAAAGTACTGCGGCAGTATTACAAGAATGCAAAATGTGTGTGTATGATTATATGCGTGCGTGTTGTTGTTGTTACATTTCCCATGTCAACTAATCATGATTAGCATTTGGGTTTTGTTGGATTTTTCACACCAACAGCAGAAGTGTCGATGCAGTGCATCTGTATTGTGGATATGTATACGGTATTTATTGCAAAATGCTTTTCATTTATATTTAGATATTTTAGGAGGGAGACAGAACTTATTTATTGTTTTACACTTGTGCCAAATGGAATTTCTAAAGTCGGCTGAATAAACATACCCAGCTTAAAACAATAAAAAAACAACAAAAACCATGCCTATTTGTCTTGAGTTTCTAAATTCACCTTCCTGTTTATGCTAGACAACAAGATGTGTAGATGGCGGATTTACAATGGCGCACAAACAGAAGAAATGAATTCTGGTGGGAAGAGATCTTGTTTATGGAGCTTTGATGTTTAAGCTATTGGGGTGATGTAAGGACAATAAAAAAAAATAAACCAATAACAAATAAGCTGGCAACTTGTTAACATCGAAGTGAAAACAGATTCTATGGAAAAAATAATCCAAATGCGACTTCCAAATTAAAGTCATTTCATAAGCATCCACTGTTTTATTTTTTTTTTATATATATACACGACACACCTATATCATCTCTGGTGGATCCAATTGGGTTTAGAGGTCATGTAAACACTGAAATTGAGATTACTAGTGTAGTCAAATTGTTTGATTCTAGTATAAACACTCGACCTGGATGGTCCAACTTTCTGGTGAGTCAGTATTGTGGCAGAACCACTATTAAGAAAAATAAAAAGTCCATTCTAGGTTACTCACTGAAAAACAGACTGAAATGGATACCAGACGATTTTCTAGTCACTGAATATCCCTTGGGGTGCCGTTAAATCAATAATTAAGAAATGCTAGAAGCTGTAAATCTGAGGAAGGCTACCAGGAGACCAATGACAAATAAATTGCTGGACATTGTGTAATCACTGCCTACAGGCTTTTCATGTAGTACAATAGTGACGTTCCAACGGTAAAAACTCCACGGGGAAAACGATTTAACAATTACTGATAAATCTATGAAAATTATAAATTTTTATTGCCATGCGCCTTTAAAGCCAGACCCACTATAATAGCATGAGCTTTGGGATTGTTAATCAATTGTACACAGCCTGACAAAAGTCTTGGCAAAGGCAAAAGGAAAGGCAAAGGCCTCTAGATTACGCTTATTTTACCAAAATCAAATATGATCATGCCTTGATTTTTTATTATTTAATTAGGACAGTAAGATCTGACTTTGCTGAAACAAAAGTCTTGTCATTTAACAGAAATCTTGTACAGTATAGAATATAAAGTCATGCTGCAGTGGAAAAAGAATGAATATGGTGTATGACTCTCATGAGCTTGGAGGACTGCATCCATACATCTCTGCAATGACTCAAATCACTTATTAATAAGTCATCTGTAACGGCAAATAAAGCGTTCTTGCAGGATTAAGCTTTAAGCCAAGATTCTTTGGATTCATCTTTAATGTCTCCTCCATCTTACCCCAGATATGCTCAATAATGTTAATTCTGGTGACTGGGCTGGCCAATCCTGGAGCACCTTGACCTTCTTTGCTTTCAGGAACTTTGATGTGGAGGCTGAAGTATGAGAGGGAGCGCTATCATGCTGAAGAATTTGCCCTCTCCTGTGGTTTGTAATGTAATGGGCAGCACAAATGTCTTGATACCTCAGGCTGTTTACGTTGCCATCCACTCTGCAGATCTCTCGCACGCCCCATACTGAATGTAACCCTAAACCATGACTTTTCCTTCACCAAACTTGACTGATTTCTGTGAGAATCTTGGTTACATGTGGGTTCCAATAGGTCTTCTGCAATATTTGTAATGATTGGCATGCAATTCAACAAATGATTCATCAGAAAAATGTACCTTCTGTCACTTTTCCAAATGATTAACTAGAAGTTATTATTTGTTGGTCTTACAACTGGGATCAATGACAAGACTTTGTCAGGTAGTGTAGATGCTTTTATTAAAATGATGAGGTTTATTAGCAAAGCTAGTGCAGGAAAAACTACATTGGGGTTTTAAAAACACACCTATGAGAGAGAAGTATTAACCTATTAAAGAGCACTCATTGACGTACTCACTGGAAAAAACTCTGAGAGTTACCGGGTGTTATTATGAGACTTTGAACTTTTATGGCTTAAAAGTATATATAAATATTGTAATCAGTTCTGATGAACTTACTATTTGTTTGACTTTATTTCAAAATAAATTGATTCAGTCTGTGGTTTTAAAATCCATTAGTTGACATTACTTTTAAAAAATATAGCATTCCTGTTGCTTTTAAAGTGATTAGTTAACTTTACTTTAAAAAGCGACAGATTGAATCACTTTTTTTCCAAAGCGATTAGTTGACTACTTAAAAAAAAGGTGATTATATCTGTTGCTTTTAAAGTGATTAGTTGATTTTACTTGATGCATTTTAAAAATTTACCAATTGCCCTCAAATTCATTCATTCATTCATTCATTTTTTTTACAGATTAGTCCCTTTATTAATCTGGGTAATAAATCTTTATCACAACGGAATGAACCGCCAACTTATCAAGCATATGTTTCATGCAGCGGATGGCCTTCCAGTAGCAACCCATAACTGTGAAACCCCTATACACTCACCTCACAGACATACACTATGGACAAGTTAGCCTACTCAGTTCACCTATAGCGAATGTCTTTGGACTGTGTGGAAAACCGGGGCACCCGGAAGAAACCCACGCAAACACGGGGAGAACATGCAAACTCCACACAGAAATGCCAACTGAATTGAATAAACTAAAATTGTCCGTAGTGTATGAGAGTGTGTGAATATTAGTGTATGGGTGTTTCCCAGTACTGGGTTGAGGCTGGAAGGGCATCCGCTTCAAAAAAACATATGCTGGGATAGTTGGCGGTTCATTCCGCTGTGGTCACCCCCAATAAATAAGTGACTAAGCCGAAGGAAAATGAATGAATGCTGTCATGGATTCGTCTGTGTAAGAAAAAACAGCACAATAAAAAAAAAAAATGCAGGTAACAAACTAATTAAAGTCACTTTATTCATTAACTAGCCATAATAGCATTACTTAACAAAACTACAACTAATCAGTGTTAGCTAAAGTAGTCAACTAACAACAACAAACTGAACCATTTCGTAAAATGTTACCAGAAAGCATTCTGGGTGAGACTGTTTTCTGTAAAACGACCACAGATTCCAATCCAATTGAAAATTTATGGGCAGCAGCTTCAAAAAGGCTGTTCACACACAAACTCCATCCAACCTGACTGATTCTGAGCATTTGTAAACAGAACACTGGAGAAAACAAAACTCACACACGGCCCAGATGTGCAATGTGCGTTGACATGAAACAATATCTCACTGTTTATCGGTGTCAAAAAAAGGCTAATTAATTCCTCTGCGGCTGAAAGTTGTAAAACTTAAAAGCTTCCAAGAGGGTGAATACTTCTTACAGGCATGTTACCTTCATAGAATTACGCTAATTATCACACTATTTGGATTTTACCAATCGCAAGATTAACTGCAATGTTTTGAACGAGCTTTCAAAAGGACAAAAGCACACCATACTAATACCTAACTGCCGATTTAGACTGAGAAAATGGAGGATTTCTTTGAACATGACCACAAATACAACTGTTGCTATTGGCTGTAAACATTTACCCCATTGTAGTGAGATCGTCAGACCAGGGTCACTTCGTTCTGCGGGCGTCATTCTGACCACAACGTCACTGGTGCACGTCAATGTTGTCAACATGACTCCATACAACCTCTGATGCCCTGGGAAAAGACAGGTTTATGTTTAAAACCACAGAGACACAGTAAACAAGAAAGCATGAACTATTTCTCTGTTGGTCCAAGATTCAAATCTTCCATTAGTGGACAAAAACTCAGAAAACCGAGGTGTTTATTTCCACTTCCACAACAGATGAAAAATATGAACAGCTATTCAACTTCACCTCATACAAAAGAAAAGTAAATATGTGCATTTTAATATAATAAACCTAACATTTCCAGCTATTTAGAATGTTAGATTGCAATTTCAGTCAAGTAAATCAACAGTGTGGGTCATTTTCAATTCAATTCAAGTTTATTTGTATAGTGCTTGTCACAATAATTATTGTTTCAAAGCAGCTTTTCAAGAGGTGCACATTACCGCATTACAATCAAATTTAGAACGGTTAAGGTTATTAGTTACCATAACCTTATTAGTTACTAATAACTTTAACTGTTAAAAGCTATTAGTTAGTAATTAATTAATTAAAGTTATTACATATAAACATAGTTAACATGCAGTTTTATATTTTGTGATCCTGAGCCACAAAAACAGCTTTGTTGCACAGATATACCCTTGCCGGCCACTTTATTAGGTACACATGTCCAACTGTTCATTATTGTAAATTTCTAATTAGCCAACCACATGGCAGCAACTTAATGCATGCAGACATGATTAAGATGATCTGCTGCAGTTCAAACTGAGCATCAGAATGGAGAAGAAAGGTGATTTTGAACGTGCCATGGTTGTTGGTGCCAGACGGCTGATCTGAGTATTTCAGAAATTGTGGATCTACTGGGATTTTCACGCACAACCATCTCTAGGGTTTACAGAGAATGGTCTGAGTCAGAGAAAATATCCAGTGAGCGGCAGAGAAGACTGGCCAGACTGGTTCCAGCTATTAGAAAGCCAACAGTAACTCAAATAACCACTTGTTACAACTGAGGTCTGCAGAAGAGCATCTCTGAACGCACAACAATTCAATTCAATTCACCTTTATTTGTTTAGCGCTTATACAATGTAGATTGTGTCAAAGCAGCTTCACATGGAAGTTTATAGTGAATTGAAACAGTGTCAGTTCAGTTTTCAGTGTTTAAGTTCAGATCAGTTTAGCTCAGGTCAGTGTGGTTTAATAATCACTACTGAGAGTCCAAACACTGAAGAGCAATTCCATCGATGCGCAGCTCTACAGATCCCGAACCATGCAAGCCAGTGGCGATAGCGGCAAGGAAAAAAAAAACTTCACCAATTGGCGAAAGTGAAGAATTTAAAAAACCTCGTGAAAAACCAGGCTCAGTTGGGCACGACCATTTCTTCTATGGCCAAACGTCTTGTGCAGAGCTGCAGTCTAGGCGCAGTAGCTGGACCTCAGCGAAGACACGTCTGTCCTTGGAGCATCACAGGAACAACACGTCCAACATTGAGGCGGATGGGCTACAGCAGAAGAAGACCACACCGGGTGCCACTTCTGTCAGCTAAGAACAGGAAACTGAGGCTACAATTCACACAGGCTCACCAAAATTGGACAATAGAAGATTGGTAAAACATTGTCTAGTCTGATGAGTCTCGATTTCTGCTGAGACATTCTGATGGTAGGGTCAGAATTTGACATCAACAACATGAAAGCATGGATCCATCCTGCCTTGTATCAACGGTTCAGGCTGGTGGTGGTGGTGTAATTGTGTGGGGGATATTTCCTTGGCACACTTTGGGCCAATTAGTACCAATTGAGCATCGTGTTAACGCCGGAGCCTACCTGAGTGTTGTTGCTGACCATGTCCATCCCTTTATGATCACAATGTACCCATCTTCTGATGGCTATTTCTAGCAGAATAATGTGCCATGTCAAAGCATGAATCATCTCAGACTTAAACATAACAATGAGTTCACTGTACTTAAGTGGCCTCCACAGTCAGCAGAGCTCAACCCAATAGAGCACCTTTGAGATGTGGTGGAGCATCCAACAGCAACTGTGTGATTTTATCATGTCAATATAGACCAAAATCTCTGAATCATATTTTCAGTACCTTGTTTAACTCATGCCACAGAGCAGGAAGGCAGTTCTGAAGGCAAACGGGGATCTAACCCAGTACTAGTAATCTGTACCTAATACCTAAAGTGACCGGTGAGTGTATTGTTGGCAATAACAAATACGAAAAAAAGAAAAAAAAACTATGTATGGGTCAAAATGATAGATTTTTTCTTTTATGCCAAAAATCATTAGCATATTAAGTAAAGATCATTTCCCATTAGGATATAAATTTCCTACTATAACTATATATCAAAATGTAATTCCTTGTAATAAAATGCATTGCTAAAAACTTAATTTGGACAATTTGCAATTTTCTAAAAGATTTTCCCTTTTTTGCACCCTCAGATTTTAGATATTGAAACAGTTTAATATAGTTTTATCTCAAATTGTCCTAACAAACCATACATCAATGGAAAGTTTATTTATTCAGCTTTCAGATGATGTATAAATACACTTATGACTGTTTTGGTCACATTTCATACAAACAAAAACTAAATTCAAAACCAAACGATGAGGGATAGAAATTACACAATAGCGGTACAGTAACGTTAATTGATAAAAGGTGATCTGGACTCGATATATTTCCTTTTTGCTATAATTGACAGAATTAGCCCAAAACAAAACTATCTGAATTTCTAAACTAGCTCCAGACATGAAGACAGTACTCCTTACCTGTACTGACGTGTAGTTTACCGTGGTAAATGCGAATAAATGTAAGCTGCAATGGAATTAAACCACCGTGTTTTACCGTTTGCAGCTTTAGTTCAATTTAATAACACGTGACCGAGGATTCCCGCTTTATATGGCGTTACATTGATAACGATTACCGCGTATAGTTGCTGTTACAAGATACTGTTATTACAATAAAACTGTCAAACATTAAAATGACAGAAACATTCGGGTAATAAATATAAATGCGTGTTGTTTAACAATTAGAAATAGAACAGAAACAATAGAACACTAATAATTAGTTAACTCTGAAACAAAGACTAATTGTAGCGTGTGCGTCCAACAAATGAATACATCCAAAATATATTTAGTTTACAATATTAATCAATAGCTGAGATTTACCATAGTTTACGCCCATTTCTGTCAATCATGTTGATTGACAGGCATAACAGGCAATCAAAAATAGAGTTGGGATAGGGGGCGGAGAAACACGCAGGTGCACCTGAGAAACACGAGATGCTTTGCACACAACAAAGACCACCAACAGGACACACAGCAAGTATATACAATTTCCTTCTTGCTTATTTTACTGTAACTTAATCATATACATATTTTACCAATTATAAAAGCAACGTTAGTTATCAGCTTGACGAGGTTAAATAAATTATTAATATTTGTAATATAGCGAGCTTTTGTCTTTTTTGTTGTATGTTTATTAATGTATCATTTTTCTTGAAAGAGACGTAAAGATGATCATAATATAGCAGAAGTCACATTATAAGGGAGGCCTTTTGTTCTCTCAATATTGAGAAACATTAAATATTTGACGTATGTCGGGTTTTATGACGGGTTATGTACACAGTTGTTATGGCGTAGCTCTTTGAGTTTTCGTTTCCAAGGCAACATAAAACGAACTTGTTTGCTCACGTGACGTCTTGAGGAGCACTTTAGCGCTGCTTATAAAACAAATAAATGATTATTGTTAAAAAGTCTAACGTGTAGTTGTGATCAAACCTTTATTTGTGTATTGTTTTATTGTGCTTCTGTTGCTCAGGTATCAGTTATGGCAGCAGACGCTTTGCAGGATCTCCGACAGCAGTGCCTCAGCCGAGGAGCCGCGGGAATCAAGGGTCTTGGAAGGCAAGAGAAATGTTCATGTCCCTTAAAGGGGTAGTACACCCAAAAATGAATACTCTCATCTACTCTAGGTTTCATCCATCTATTTTTATGCACATTTTGCTGTATTCCATAAAAAAATGCTTTCAGCCAAAGTCCGTCATCACAGTGCTTCAGTATTATTATAGTACTATTACCTCCAGAACTCTCTCAGCATTGTCTACTAAATTCATTTAAGAAAACAATACAGATTTTGATTTTAATATGTGTTGGCATTATCTATTTTTTTTTTACATAATTTAAGATAATTTCCCAGTGTTGGGTTGCGGGTGGAAGGGCATCCGCTGCGTAAAACATATGCTGGATAAGTTGGCAGTTCGTTCCGCTGTGGCGACCCCAGATTAACAAAGGGACTATGCCGAAAGGAAAATGAATGAATCAATTTAAGATCAATAAATGCTTTTGTAGTTGTCATTATTAACAAGTTACACTCACTGGCCACTTTATTAGGTACACCTTACTAGTACCAGGTTGGACCTCCTTTTGCCTTCAATACTACCTTAATCCTTCATGGCATAGATTCAACAAGGTACTGAAAATACTCCTCAGAGATTTCGGTCCATATTGACGTGATAGCATCACGCAGTTGCTGCAGATTTGTCAGCTGCTTATCCATGATGTGAATCTCCCATTCCACCACATCCCAAAGGTGCTCTATTGGATTGAGCTCTGGTGACTGTGGAGGACATTTGAGTACAGTGAACTCATTGTCATGTTTAAGAAACCAGTCTGAGATGATTTGAGCTTTATGACATGGCGCGTTATCCTGCTGCAAGTAGCCATCAGAAGATGGGTACACTGAGGTCATAAAGGGATGGACATGGTCAGCAACAATACTCAGGTAGGCTGTGGCATTGACACGATGCTCAATTGGTACTAATGAGCCCAAAGTGTGCCAAGAAAATATTCCCCACATCATTACACCACCAACACCTGCCTGAACCGCTGATACAAAGCAGGATGGATCCATGCTTTCATGTTGTTGACATCAAATTCTGACTCTACCATTTGAATATCGCAGCAAAAATTGAGACTTAGACCAGGCAGCGTTTTTCCAATCTTCTATTGTTCAATTTTGGTGAGCCAGTGTGAATTGTAGCCTCAGTTTCCTGTTCTTAGCTGACAGGAGTGGCACCTGGTGTTGCCTTCTGCTGCTGTAGCCCATCCGCCTCAAGGTTGGATGTGTTGTTTGTTCAGAGATGCTCTTCTGCATACCTCGTTTGTAATGAGTGGTTATTTGCATTATTGTTGCCTTATCAGCTGGAACCAGTCTGGCCAGTCTTCTCTGACCTCTGGCATCAACAAAGCATTTGTTTCCACAGAACTGCCATAAACTGGATATTTTCTCTTTTTCAGACTCTTCTCTGTAAACCCTAGAGATGGTTGTGCGTGAAAATCCCAGTATATCACCAGTTTCTGAAATACTCAGAGCAGCCTGTCTGGCACCAACAACCATGCCACATTCAAAGTCACTTAAATCACCTTTCTTCCCCATTCTGATGCTCAGTTTGAACTGCAGCTGATCATCTTGACCGTGTCTGCATGCCTAAATGCATTATGTTGCTGCCATGTGATTGGCTGGTTAGAAGTTTGTGTTAACAAGCAGGTATACCTAATAAAGTGGCCGATGAGTGCATTTAATGACAACTTAACACAAAAACTGAACATTTTACTCAGGATGTTTCGCATTATGGACGACGACGGCAGTAAATCTCTAGACTTCCAGGAGTTTGCTAAAGGTCTGCAGGATTATGGCGTGTCTGTGGGGAGAGATCAAGCACAGCAGATCTTCACCATGATGGACAAGGATGGAAGCGGCAGCATCAACTTCGACGAGTTTCTGGAGAAATTAAGAGTAAGTGGTGTGAATGCATGCTTTATTTATGATGTTAAGAGGACGCAGAAATGATAATGGCAGTCCTGTTTGTTGTGTTCAGCCGCCCATGTCGAGTGCACGGATGCAGGTCATCAGACAGGCTTTCCAGAAGTTTGATAAGAGCGGAGACGGCGTCGTGACCGTAGAGGATCTGCAGGGTGTTTACAACAGCAAACATCACCCCAAATACAAGAGCGGCGAGTGGACAGAAACACAAGTCTTCCACTCTTTCCTCGACAGCTTTGACTCTCCGCATGACAAAGATGGAAAGGTATCATTTTTCCAATTCTTTAGGGATGCGTTTACAGTCTAATATAGGTTTGCAGATGCATACTTTGATACATATTAAGTATAAACCATAGTAATCCATAATAAACCATCAGTAATTGTCAGCATGATGGCTCAGATGGTTCTGTGTGGAGTTTGTGTTCTTTCCGTGTTGGCGTGAGTTTCCTTCGGGTCCTCCTTTTCCCCCCACAGTCCAAACACATGCGCTATAGGTGAATTGGATGAACTAAATTGGTCGTATGAGTGTGTGTGTGAATGAGAGAGTGTATGGGTGTTTCCCAATACTGGGTTGTGGCTGAAAGGGCATCCGCTGCATAAAACACATGTCGGAATAGTTGGTGGTTCATTCCGCTGTGGTGACCCCTGATAAATAAGAGACTAAGCTGAAGGAAAATGAATGAATGAATCAGCAAGTCCCTTCATGAGGCTGGTGAACACAACAATGACTTTCTGTATATAATCATTTCGGAGAAGCAGAGTAAAATATATTTTACAGAACAATTACATAGAGAAAACTCCATATGCTTAAAGAGCCCCTATTATGGGTTTTTGAAAATGACATGTAGTGTGTAACACAGCTCTTAGTGAAGTGAAATATCCAGCTAAAGCTTCAATCTGAAAGTGGACAGTTTTTAAAACTATTGATTCATCTATAAAAGAGTCGACTCATAGTGGTTGAAATGAATCGTCTTGATAACGAATCTTCAGCCGTTTCGGCGTGACGTCGTTACGAAACATAATGGTTGCGCGAGCAGACCCGGCAAAATTCAAACCTGCGGCCCGCACACTAACACAGCAGCAAGACGCTCATGAAGACGCTGTGTTTACCTGTATATTATTGGAAGTGTGAGGGAAAGGAGTCGTTCAGAAATCTGCATGCTTACAATGGGTGATCTATCACTACACAGCTCATGCATTAGTTTCTGCCTCCATCTTGTAATGGACAGACAAGACACCAGGGGTGCAGGCAAAATAAGGACAAATTATTAGGTACACCGGTAGGCTGCTGAACGCTGGGCTTCAGGCTGGTGAGCAGCACTGAAAAGGCTTGAGAATGGAGAGCGGGAGCCCGCAGAGATAGCTTGTCAGAGGACAGAGGATGCTACAACCTCCCAGCTGGGGATGTGATCGTTTAGAAAAGCAGAGTACAGGTAAGCACTTAAAACATATAGCAGTTCACAGATGAGGTGCCACAGCAATGATTGCAAATAGAAATGATCTACAGGTTTTGTTACTAGTAACCGCGTGTACTGTATCAGGTTAACTCTTTATATTCTCATATCGCGTCTAATGCCACATTGTAAACGCGACGCGTGGCGCTTTTACAGATTTAAATGCTTTCGTGAGCTCGTTCCACTGCCATTTGTCGTTGCTATGGCCACCGTTAGCTGATCCTGCACACGTGTAGCAGTCAAGGTTCAGAAAAGTTCAGCTTTTGCTGCTGTGTGGATTAAAACTGAATGTATGTCATGCATATGCTAGTGTTTAACTGCACTGCTTTCGGCGCTGAGGTGTCTGAATAACACTGTTGAGAACCGGGTACTGTTTACTGTGTTAGTAAGTTTACTATGAAGCGTGTTTCGGGCGTCTGCTGCGATCGGATCCTATACCAATGTTGGCGACCCACGGGCTTGATAAACCAGGCTGAGCATTTTACGGTCTCGCGCTGAACGCTGTCGACCAATGGCAACAGGCTGTCATCGGTCCAATCAGCGCAGATTAGCTTCGCGTTAAGCAGGGGTTTGGGAACAAATAAGTCGCTGAACGATTCATATGGGAGTCGCTGGGATAATTAATTAAAAATAAATGCATATTATAAGACCATGAACGTGTTTTTTGACCTTGCATGCAGATCAGTATGTTGTTGAAAACCGAAATATGACCCTTTTCAATGTGTAATAGGGGCTCTTTAATAAAAATCTATTGAGAATTTAGTTCACAACAATATAAGGTATAATTTCCTAAATTCAGAGAAACAGAGTAATTGTATTTATATATTTTTGATAGATATTTTGCATATTAACTTAAGCACATTCTTAAAAGGTGCTTTGAAATGCGCATCTTTTTAAGAAACAACGAAAAGCAATGAAAGTATTCAGTTTCAATTGGAAGTACATCAACAATAAAATAGAATAATAAAGAAATCAACGTCTCATCAACATTCGGTTCATGTGGACTTTTATTGCAACTGTAGTCTGGTTCATAAGCACTACAGTATTTACTATAAATTACTATAGTATTTTTTCACATGGGCTTTGGTCTGGATGTGAATAGTTTATAGAATAAAAACTGTACTAAGTGAAAATTGTTCAATTGTTTCTACAGAATATTTTGACATTAATAAATATTTAAATTATTTTAAATATTTTAATATGAAAAAACTAATTTAATATTTATTTTTAATTATTCAACTAGTTGTTAAATTACTTTTCCACAGAATGAAATAAAGGGATTACTGTAATTTTTTAGATAATTTCTTTAGTTATCTTTGCCATAAATCAATATAAATTATATCTAACTCTATAACTATTGATTTTTTTACATTATTGATTCATTCATTGATTTTCTTTTCGGCTTGGTCCCTTTATTAATCTGGGGTCACCACAGCAGAATGAACCGCCAACTCATCCAGCATATGTTTTACGCAGTTGATACCTTTCCAGCTGCAACCCATCACTGGGAAACAACTATACACACTCATTCACACACATACACTACAGACAATTTTACCCAATTCATCTATACCAAATTTTTTTGGTCTTGTGGGGAAAACCGGAACAAGAGGAGAACATGCAAACTCCACATAGAAATGCCAACTGGCCCAGCCGGGGCTCAAACCAGTAACCTTCTTGCTGTGAGGTGATTGTGCTACCCACTGTGCTGCCTATTTTTAGAATAATTATATCATTTATACTATAGTAATTATATATACACATATATACACACACACACACACACACACACACACACACACACACACTGTAGTATAAATTACTATAAGAATAAGGAGTTTCAATTCTATTGTTCATGCACTCAAATCAAATAACTTTTATGGTCACATCATCAGCAGCACATGTACTATGCTGAGTGAAAAGCTTAGGTACTGGCTCTAGACAGTGTAAAATACAACAACATAGTCCAGAATAATAAAGCAATATACTGAGATTTGTGGATTTAATTACTTACCGAGTAACTAATTTGCTTTTCAGACCAAGTGATTAGAAAAGCCATTAAATTACAATTGTAATGATGTAATTAATAGGCCCGAAAATGTTTAGCCCTTTATTCAATCTATTTATTTACTTGCGTAAACGTGTAAATAGGCTATAATATATTAATCTAGTTTTTGTTTTAATGTTTATATGGCTTCTGCACAATACAGTTTGAGTCATATTTTCTCTTTTAGTAGACATATGAATGACTTTGTGTAGCAAACAAGTGGATCTAATTGGATTTGTATTGGAAACCTTAAAGGTCTCATAAAAATAAAGCTTTTTTGTAGATGTTAGTATCAGTATTTTTAGTTTTTAGGATATCTATAAGCCAGTGTGCTCCAAAAACAGTGACAAAATTCAAGTTTAGAAGATATAAAGATGTGAAGCTTGTAGTTTATCACTTCCGCCTGAATGAATCAACAGTTTTATTCATGTCACCTCATACTTCAATTTCTCATCAAATATTCTGACCAATTAAATGATCTCTAGTATCTGACAGGCTCCGCCCCCTTCTCATATGCTTTTCATTTGACACACTTGAGCTCTTTTTTTATTTTTTTTATGCTTAAAAGTAAGAATATACAAACCAGTGTACATTATAAAGAAAATGGAAAGACAAAAAGAAAACATTTTGAAAAAAGAAATACAACAAAAAAAGTAGGGGTTTGTACATTACACATTAAAGAAAAAGATGATATAATTAGCAAATTTCAGTTGTTTTTAGAGCCTTTTTGTAAAAAAGAGTTGGAAACGGTTTCAAAAGCAATACTGCATTTCAGTAAACAAAATATAAAAAAGGTTTTTGGTTTGAAAAATAAAAATGTGTTAATAAGATAAGAAGATTAAGAAAATTTATTTCCTTTTTATGTAAAGCTTCTGTTTTCAATGCACTTGAGCTCAACCACTCCCACTGTTAGAGGAGTGATGACAAAACGCTATTGGCTGTTTTTTTTAAGGGGGAGGGGCTACAAAATGTCTCACCCTCTCTTCATGTTTGTTTAAAGAGCCCCTATTACACATTGAAAAGGGTCATATTTCGGTTTTATGGGTCTCCAACAGCAGGCTGATCTGCATGCAAGGTCAAAAAACACGTTCATGGTCTTATAATATGCATTTATTTTTACCTAATTACCCCAGCGACTCCAATATGAATCGTTCAGCGATTCATTTGTTCCCAAACCCCTCCTTAGCGTGAAGCTAATCTGCGCTGATTGGACCGATGACAGCCTGTTGCCATTGGTCGACAGCGTTCAGCGCGAGACAGTAAAATGCCCAGCCCGGTTTATCAAGCCCCCGGGTCGCCAACATTGGTATAGCATCCGATCGAAGCAGACGCCCGAAACACGCTTCAAAGTAAACTTACTAACACCACAGTAAACAGTACCCGGTTCTCAACAGTGTTATTCAGACACCTCAGCGTTGAAAGCAGTGCAGTTAAACACCACAAACGCATTTAAATGCAGCACGCGTCGCGTTTTCAACGAGGCATTAGACGCGATATGGGAATATAGAGTTAACCTGATACAGTACACGCGGTTACAAGTAACAACACAATTAAATACATACTTCACAAGCTAGAGAAAACAAGGCAACTATTTACTTACACTTATGAAATGTGTCATAAGCCAGGTCTGATTTCATTAATTAGCTTTCATTTTGCAGCTTTTCTCCCTTCTCAGCTGTAGATCATTTCTATTTGCAACCAATGCTGTGGCGCCTCTTGCATGAAATGTTATGTTCCCTTAACTGTACTCTGCTTTGCCCAACCAGTGCTGTGCACCAGCCCGAAGTCCAGCGTGCCTTTGTTTGACTTTTAGCTAATAATTTGTCTTTATTTTGCACGAGTTACACCAAATTCTGTGACCATCATACGATGTAGCGTGTAGATTGCTAAAGCACTTCTTTCTCTCACACTTCCAATAATATCCAGGTGCGCACACCGTCTTCATGACTCATGACTTCAAGAACTGTTTGTCTTTCCTGCTGTGTTAGAGGGCGGGCCGCAGGTTTAAATTTTGTGGGTCTGCGCGCGCAACCATTATGTTTCGTAACGACGTCACGCCGAAACGGCTGAAGATTCGTTATCAAGACGATTCATTTCAACCACTATGAGTCGACTCTTTTATAGATGAATCAATAGTTTTAAAAACTGTCCACTTTCAGATTTAGGCTTTAGCTGGATATTTCACTTCACTTAGAGCTGTGTTACACACTACATGGAAGGTCATTCTCAAAAACCCATAATAGGGGCTCTTTAAATCAAGTCAAACATCTAATAAAAATGCATATTTTCAAAGCACTTCATGGGACCTTTAAACATTATTCATGAGTCAAGTTTTTAGTTACTATATTCCCAAAATAAATCCACATGAATGTGTAGATTTTGTATAAAAAGCTGCACAGAAATAGACAAATGAAATATCACATTCTGTCTAGCACTAGTGATTAGAAATGAATGACTTTTATTGTATTAGCTACTGTATTCGTTTTCTGAAGTAACTTACCCAACTGTTCCCCATGACAGGTCACTCTGGAGGAGTTTGTGAATTACTACAGCGGTGTCAGCGCTTCTGTCGACAGTGACGAGTACTTCATCTCCATGATGAAGAGCGCATGGAAGATGTAGGCTTTTCATTTGTCTTTGGAAATCAGACTGAAACGCTGCAATATTTACATGTAGAAATCATGTCTTATTAAAGGTCTTTGATTTAGTCCTCTCGGTTTAATGTTTCCCACATTGCTGCTTCTCAGAAGATGGAGTTGAATCGGGTTGAGGTTTTTATCAGGTCAAAATCTGGCCTTGTAAAAGACGAGAGCTTCAAAAGAGTCTTTATTGATTTCTCTGACAAACACCGTTCAATCAGCTGATAACCGCCAGCAGCTGCTCGTGTATAAACTCCGCTCATTCATTAGGAGTGCGTGTTTGTGGCGCCACCCGCTGAACAGTCACGACATGACACCATCAATAAATATCGCAAAACCATCGAGAGCATAACATCATTTAACCCAACAGGTGTTTGATTATCGAGGCAGCTAAAGAAAATCAAAGCTCTATTTTTTGTAGCATTTGGAAATATGAAACAGATTAATGACAGCTTAAGATGTCATAGTACACTAATGTTCAGATGTTTAGGGTCAGTTTACAAAAAATTGAAATTAATATTTTTTATATTCAGCAAAAGCACAGTAGTTTGATTAAAATGGGGTATATGCACACAGACTTTTAAAATTTCAGCCAGCCAGCCCTATGGCTTCCGGCCTTTCTATTACAAAATTGCCACTGCCTGATAAACACAGTGCATCCGAAAAGTGTTCATTGCGCTTCACTTTGTCCAAATTTATTATTATTATTATTTATTATTCCAAAATGGATTAAATTAAATTATTTCTTCAACATTCTACACACAATCCCACATAATGACGATGTGAAAAAAGTTTTTGAAATGTTGCAAATTTATTAAAAATAAAACACCTGATAAATCACATGTACATCAGTATTCCCAGCCTTTGCTCAATACTTTGTTGATGCACCTTTGGCAGCAATTAAAGCCTCAAGTCATTTTAAATATGATGCCACAAGCTTGGCACACCTGTCTTTGGGAATTTTTGCCCATTCCTCTTTGCAGTTCCTCTCAAGCTCTTATCAGGTTGGATGGGAAGCGACAGTGTACAGCCAATTTCAGATCTCTCCAGAGATGTTCAATAGGATTTAGATCTGGGCTCTGGCTGGGCCACTCAAGAACATTCATCGAGTTGTTGTGAAGCCACTTCATTGAGATTTTGGTGGTGTGTTTGGTTCATTGTCCTGCTAGAAGATGAACCGTCGCTCCAGTCTGAGGTCAAGAGCACTCTGAAGCAGGTCTTCCAGTTCCTGCTGCTGAAAAACATCCCCACAGCCTGATGCTGCCACCACCATGCATCACTGTAGGGATGGTAATAGCCTGGTGATGCGCGGTGTCTGGTTTTCTCCAAACGTAACGCCTGGCATTCACTCCACAGAGTTCAATTTTAATCTCATCAGACCAGAGAATTTGGTTTCTTGTGGTCTGAGAGTCCTTCAGATGTCTTTTGGCAAGTTTCAGGTGGGGAGTGTCTTCCGTCTGGCCACTCTACCATACAGGCTTGATTGCTGCACAGATGGTTGTTCTTCTGTAAGGTTCTCCTCTCTCCACAGAAGAACGTTGGAGCTCAGACAGAGTGACCATCGGGTCATTAAGCACCTCCCTGACTTTTCCCATGATCACTCAGCTTAGATGGCCGACCAGCTCTAGGAAGAGTCCTGGTGGTTCAAACATCTTCCACTTACAGATGATGGAGGCCACTGTGCTCAGTGGAACTTTCAAAGCAGCAGAATTTTTTCTGTAACCTTCCCCAGCCTTGTGCCTCCAGACAATCCTGTCTCGGAAGTCTACAGACAATTCCTTTGTCTTCATGCTTGGTTTGTGCTTTGTCATGCACTGTCAACCCTGGGACCTTATATAGACAGGTGTATGCCTTTTCAAATCATGTCCAATCAACTAAATTGACCACAGGTGAACTCCAATGAAGCTGCTGAAACATCTCAAGAATGATCAGTGGAAACAGAATGTACCTGAGCTCAATTTAGAGCTTCACAGCAAAGGCTGTCAATACTGATGTACATGTGATTTTTCAGCTTTTTTATTTTTAATAAATTTGCAACAATTTCAAAAACTTTTTTCACACCATCATTATGGGATATTGTGTGTAGAATGTTGAGGAAATAAATAAATTTAATCCATTTTGGAATAAGGCTGTAACAAAAAAATGTGGAAAAAGTGAAGCGCTATCAATACTTTCCGGATAATGCAACTATGGCAAGACTTAAATTGTAAAAATAAATACTACTTATACCAAGAATTGGTATTTTTAAGTCAATTTTCTTAATATTTCCATTGTGATATTATTACCTTTGTG
The DNA here is from genome assembly GCA_903798205.1 of Danio tinwini. Taxonomy (NCBI): domain Eukaryota; kingdom Metazoa; phylum Chordata; class Actinopteri; order Cypriniformes; family Danionidae; genus Danio; species Danio tinwini. The sequence goes on from CAIGQZ010001210.1 coordinate 6,052,035, forward strand.
CAAAATATGTTATTTTCTCTACATTGAGTTCAAATACATAATTAAAATCACATACATAAAAAAACTGTAAAAATGCTGAGTTCCACACACTCGATTTATGTTTGGGCAACATGAAAGAATTAAGTTAACTTAGTTTTTAAAAATCTAAGTGGATTGAACAATTAAGTTGTCCCCCAAAAACCTCAAGAATTGTGTTGTTTCAGCTCATTTTAAATAAATGCCGTTCTGATCACATCAATCCTGAAAAGAAAAACATCTTAATGTTTTTATATTAAAACTGATGTTTCTGTGCAATTAGAAGAATGATTTCTGGAAGATCCTGTGACACTGAAGCCTGGACTAATAATGTTAAACATTCAGCTTTGAATCACACAAATAAATTACCGCCTACAATGTATTCACGAAGAAACAATCTTCACACATATATATTTAAATGGCAAGCAAAACTTTAACAAAAAACAAACAAAAAAAAGTAAAGTTGCGAGTTTATTTTAATTACGTATCCCAAACATATGAAAAGTAGTGTCTTTATTAAGTCAATTTTCCATTGTGATATTATTGCCTTTGTGCAAAATATTATATTTTCGCTCTACCTAGAGTTCAAAAACAGTACATATTCAAAATGACATAAAACACTGAACACTAAAAATGCTTGATTCCACACAACCAATTCATGTGGGACAACACGAAGGAATTAAGTTACCTTATTAGTTTATACTAATCTAAGTGGATAGAACATAAGTAAGTTGCCCCAAAAAAACACTCAAGAATTGTGTTGTTTCTACTCATGCATTTTCCTTCGGCTTAGTCCCTTTATTCATCAGGGCTTGCCACAGCGGAATGAACCACCAATTTATCCAGCATGTTTTTCACAGCAGATGCTCTTCCAGCTGCAACCCAGTACTGGGAACCACCCATACACATTCACACACATACACTAGTCAATTTAGTTTATTCAATTCATCTATAGCATGTGTGTTTGAACTGTGGGGGAAACTAGAGCACCCCGGAGGAAACCCACGCCAAGCAGCAACATTCTTGCTGTGAAGCGACAGTAAAAATCCTTAGTATTAACCCTATACAAAACTGAAATGAAATGTCATTCCTCATGGTCTTAAATTTGACTTGTTGAGACCGCCAGAAACCCTGCTCATCTCAAACATTTGAAAAGCAGTGTATTTTTTGTCAATTGTCTTAATATTTCCATTATGATAGTATACCTGAGTGCAAAATATGATCTTTTCTCTCTACATTGACTTCAAATACATATTTAAATAACAGTCCATGTGTTGGGACAACATGAAGGAATTAAGTTAACTTATTCTTTACAAATTTAAGTGGATTGAACATAACACAGGCGACATAGTGGATCAGTTGTTTGCACAATCGACTCGCAGCAAGAAGGTCGCTGGCTTGAGTCCCAGCTGGGTCAGTTGGCATTTCTGTGGAGTTTGCATATTCTCCCCATGTTGGTGTGGGTTTCCTCCGGATGCTCCGGATTCCCGCCACAGTCAAAACACAGCGTTGGGCTAGCTACTTGAAAAATGTAGTGAGCTAAGGTATTAGCTACTCTACTTAAAATGTAGCTTAACTACACTAAAAGCTACCCTCTGAGAAATGTAGAAAGCTAAGCTAAAAGCTACTTGACAAAAGCAGCTTAGCTACATCTAAGATATTTTAGCTATTTTTATTTTTATATCAAAGCAACTTAAATCCAAGTCAATCATATTTTAGTGATCAATAAAGCTGTCAATGACATAGATGAGGCATAACTGTTCAGTTCAGTTGCTTACTGTAAATAATATGCTGTACTACACAGAAACTAGTTATAGTTACGCATTTAAAATACTTTATAAAGGGAAATATTTAGGAATAAGCATTATATTGTATATATATTTAAATAATATATATTTTAAATGATAAATATATAAGTTTACTACAGTAAACTATATATAAATATATATACACACACACACACACACACACACATATACACACACACACACACATATATATATATATATATATATATATATATATATATATATATATATATATATATATACACACACACACACACACATACATA
>CAIGQZ010001210.1:6059123-6076138 GCA_903798205.1 Danio tinwini
AACTGCACTGCTTTAATGCACTCCTGCATTGGGCTCACAAATACACTAATACACAAATACAGCCTACAAATCACAACAGACTGGGTCATCGGACCAATCAGCACAGATTAGCATCGAGCTAAGGAGGGTTTTGGGAACAAATTAATCACTGAACGAATCATATGGGAGTCGCTGGGATAATTAGGTAAAAATAAATGCATATTATAAGACAATGAAAGAGTTTTTTGACCTTGCATGCAGATCAGTATGTTGTTGGAGACCCCCAAAACCAAAATATGACATTTTTAAATGAATAATATGGGCTCTTTAAATTCAGCAATGATGTAATCCTGGTCTGAACAGAAGTAAAGGCCGGTACCGCTGGCAGTGGAGTTGCCTGTGCCGCCACTGCTGCTGCTGCTGCTGTTAGCGGGTTGGTCGTCGTCACTGTCGTCCTCGTTGGACTGTGGGATCTCGGGTTCAGCCGGAGCTGGCGTGCTCTCGGGCTCCTGCTCCACACGACTCTTCAGGGCTAGAATTCGGTGATGCAGCGCTGCAGCCAGCTGACCAGCATCCTTAGAGCTCGCCTGAGGACACACAGCAGAACATACATTACAATAAATGCATTTTTAAATATAATTATTTATATCATTTTCAAATATTATAACATTGAATTATTATATTCAAAATTGTATTGCTAAAATAAAATAACTAATAATAAACTATTTAACTAAATAATATGAATGTATTTAAAGCAGAATGTAAGTTTGACACCCAGTGGCTGAACTGGGTATTGCACACCTGGTTCAAAACACACGAAAGCGCAGGTTGCCAGATTGACTATCAAGCCTAAAGGCTGATTCAAGGCTAATTTAAACTATGTTCTAAATAAAAGCAACGACACGCGATAGAAGAAATATTGTCCGTATTAAAGTTTTTGTCATAACCAACAGCTGAAATTTATATTTTAAAAACGGCTTCTATTTCTCACAGCTGAACAACAGGATAAATTTACTATGTTTAGCTCAGGTACGCCTCATGTGCTTTATTTATTCAGTGTTAAATGCTAATAATGTGAGTTTGAATGTCATTTCACATGACATTTATTGCCGTACTACTGAAAGCAGCAGCAGATAGTTCACCTCAGATCTTCAAAATACAAAAAACTGTTTGAAATTGAACTTTAGAGCTGAGACTCAGTGAAATCCAACACATATCAGTGATTCAGCATCTATATTTAATAATGTTAAAGAGGTTTAATATGTATTAATTAGATTATAAACCTTACCATTTCGTTAGAGTGCAGTAAGTGCACTATTCTGTGCTTCTGAATGGCTGTATATACATTTCTGTGGTGTTTCGTCTGGTGCAAACAAGCAAATTGTTTACCACTGCAAATCTCATCATGTAGCATGTTGTTATGACACGGTGTTACAATGTAACCTGCTCACCTAATGGTTACGTTTATAATATTAATATATATTATATGCTAATTAATTACCACCTCATGCGGAACTCTGAATCTGCGGGTGCTTTCACACTAGTGAATCGATTCATTTGTTCCGAAACAGGGATTAAGATTGTTACAGAGTTGCTCTTTGTTCTTGGTGCGGTTTGCTTTCACACGGCAAAGTTTCTAAACAGACCAAAATAGCTAAAACAAGTCACGTGTGAGTAAACTGTCCTCACATTGGTCAGAGTTTCACAGTTTATTTTGCAGAGTCCCGCTCAACTGTCGGGGGTGGTTTGGTAGTGTTTGACAGGGTGCGCGCGACATGTCTGAAGAGCAAGGAGGGATGCGGTGGGGAGGGGTGATGAGAAGGGTGCGTGACGTATTTTGAGGACCGGGAGGGAGACGCGCGATTTCGGGGAGATTATCACTCGTTTGCGGGCATACGGAAGTCTCTGTGCATTTGCGGGAGACTCCCGGAACTTCCGGGAGATATGGGATGTCTGGAATGACCTCCCGCCCTACTCATAATTCTCTCTTCATATAGCCGTATGCCTATTACATATTCATAAAACACTGTGATATAGCTGGGCTCGGATCGTATCGCTTTCTCACTACAATATATCCGCTCCAGAGTTCGTTTCAATCGAGCCGAGACCACTTCATTCAGGCGGTCTCAGAGCGATTGCTTTGGCGCGGATCCAAGCGCGATTGGCCTATTCACATATGCCAAACGAACCGCGCTAACTGGGCAAAAGTGCCAGGTTCCGGAACAAAAGTCTAGGTGTAAAAGCATCCTGCGTCTCATTTTGGGGCTGTTAGTGTCCACCAGAGGTCGCAGAGTCGCGGACACATGCTTTAAGAGCCTTTCTGACTGACTGAATGAAATACGCAGTTTTCCAACAAGGCAGCCCGGGGTGCTGAAATATAATGGGCTAAACTGGTTAAAAGAACCAAAACAAAGATAGCTGTTCTGGTACGTAACTCACATGTTTAAAGCCAAATATCTGACTTCAGCATTGTTTTACAGATAAACAAATATGTTTCTTAATTATCTGCAAACATATTATAGTATTTTTATGCTTTAGAAGAGTCAAAAACTTATAAAAAGCACCTTTAAATATTACTGTAGATTCAAATTAACATTATTTGGTTGCTAAATACATTATAAAATAAAAGAATTATTTAAAAAAATGTTAAAAAATAATTTAAAAGGCATTAAATATATAAATGGAAATGTATAGAAATAAATCTATAAAACAAAACTAAATCAAACAAACACAAATAAACCTACTTAATGATACAATTTTAGAATGAAATAAGGGATGCCAAGACAGGAGGATGTCTTTACATGTAATTTACATGTAAATCGTAAAAAATATATAAATTGGCAGCAACCCAATGCAAAAGCAAAATAGCAATATGCCTTGCTGATAAAATGAAGTGCTGAGGAATATATACAGTGCATCTGGAAAGTATTTATAGCGCCTTACTTGGTCCACATTTTTTATGTCACAGCCTTTTTCCAAAATGGATTAAATTAATGTGTTTCCTGAATATTCTACAAACAATCCCCCATAATGATGGTGTGAAAAAAGTTTTTGAAATTGTTGCAAATTTATTAAAAATAAAACACCAGAACAATCACATGTACATCAGTATTCACAGCCTTTGCTCAATACTTTGTTGATGCACCTTTGGCAGCAATTAAAGCCTCAAGTCATTTTAAATATGATGCCACAAGCTTGGCACACCTGTCTTTGGGAATTTTTGCCCATTCCTCTTTGCAGTTCCACTCAAGCTCTATCAGGTTGGATGGGAAGTGACGGTGTACAGCCATTTTCAGATCTCTCCAGAGATGTTCAATACGATTTAGGTCTGGGCTCTGGCTGGGCCACTCAAGGACATTGACCGAGTTGTTGTGAAGCCACTCCATTGAGATTTTGGTGGTGTGCTTTGGGTCATTGTCCTGCTGGAAGATGAACCGACGCCCCAGTCTGAGGTCAAGAGCACTCTGAAGCAGGTTTTCATTCAGGATGTCTCTGTAGATTGCTGCATTCATCTTTCCCTCTATCCTGACTCCTCTTCCAGTTCCTGCTGCTGAAAAACATCCCCACAGCAAGATGCTGCCACCACCATGCTTTACTGTAGGGATGGTATTAGCCTGGTGATGAGCGCTGCCTGGTTTTCTCCAAACGTAATGCCTGGCATTCACTCCAAAGAGTTAAATTTAAGTCTCATCAGACCAGAGAATTTGGTTTCTTATGGTCTGAGAGTCCTTTAGATGTTTTTTGGCAAGTTTTAGGTGGGGAGTGTCTTCCGTCTGGCCACTCTACCATACAGGCCTGATTGCTGGATTGCTGCACAGATGGTTGTTCTTCTGTAAGGTTCTCCTCCCTCCACAGAAGAATGCTGGAGCTCAGACAGAGTGACCATCGGGTTATTGATCACCTCCCTGACTAAGGCCCTCCTCCTCTGATCACATCCCGATCACCTTATATAGAGAGGTGTGTGCCTTTTCCAATCATGTCCAATCAACTGAATTGACCACAGGTGAACTCCAATTATCTGCTGAAACATCTCAAGAATGATCAGTGGAAATAGAATGTACCTGAGCTCAATGTAGAGCTTCACGGTAAAGGCTGTGAATACTGATGGTACATGTGATTTTTCAGCTTTTTATTTTCAATAAATTTGCAACAATTTCAAAAACCTTTTCCCCATGGTCATTATGGGGGATTGTGTGTAGAATTTTGAGGAAATAAATGAATCCATTTTGGAACAAGGCAGGAACATAAACAAATATGAATACTTTCCAGCACTATGAATACTTTCCGGAAGCACTGTATACACACACAAGCACCAGAAAACCTTATCTCTGAGTGTTACCTTTTGCAATAATCAATCGATAAGCAACCCATAAGCAACCCAATCGATAAGCAACAAAAATGTGTGTGTCCATCATACCGATATGAGGAAGACCTTGACGCCCTGATCCTCGGTGTCCATGGCTGTGATACGAACACTTTTCTCACTGGCTTTATCCACCTGCATCTGAGGCCACAGCTTTGTGTTGAGGATGAGCCGCAGACTGCCTTGTGTGCGCATCACTGCAGAAACATACACACACATACAGAGGGTTAAGTAGGGCTGGACAATTAATCAAGAAGAAATCTTAAACATGATTGAGCAAAGCAGCAATAGTGATGCACATCTCGGTTCTATGATCAGTAGTAAATCTCCAAAGAAAGCCAGAGGGCGCTATTGTGCAGAAACTACAAACCCTAATGAAGAAACAATCCAGAAAATGCCCATAATGGTGCATAATAGGCATGGGACGATAATCATTTTCAAGGTATACCGCGGTTTGGAAAAGTCAAGGTTTTAAAACCGCCTAAATTTTCTGCAATACTGTTCCTAAGGTATGTGTAAGATTTTTTTGTTATCATTATTTTAAGACAACAGTGTCTCCAACAGAAAAGATATACAAATTGTAAAGAAATCTGTGTTTTTTAAACTAATGAAGACAGCAGACGTCAATGATTCATTTTCATTATTTAGCCTGACATGTTTACTGCTCCAAAATATTTTAAAACTTTCAAAAAATAAAATATATTGTTTTCAAAGGGGAAAAATGTGTTGTTTTTTACCCAGATAATTAAAAAGAATATATTTTAGAATAATGATCACAATACCGTGATATTTTTATCCAAGGTTATCATTTAGTTAGAATCTTATACCGGCCCATGCCTAGTGCATAATAAACAGATTTGACTGCTGTCATTGACTCAATGTGACTAATAATCACACGACTGCAGAACCATCACACAAAAGGACTGATTTTAAACACTCCACTGAAGTGCGTTTGGAGTAAAAACATGTAAGCAGCATTTACTTCACTGAGCTGTAATTCACGGAGTAGAGCTGTCATTAGCTATGTTTTTATCTAAAGATGTGAATTAAATTTATGCACAAAACTGTAATATCGTATAAAAGACATGCAAATAAAGCAGCATTTCTATCCAATTACAATTCAATTCACCTTTATTTGCATAGCGCTTTTACAATGTAGATGTCAAAGCACCTTCACATAGAAGATTATAGTGAATTGAAACAGTGTCAGTTCAGTTTTCAGTGTTTAAGTTCAGTTCAGTTTAGCTCAGTTCAGTGTGGTTAATAATCACTACTGAGAGTCCAAACACTGTGGAGCAATTCCATCGATGCGCAGCTCTACAGATCCCGAACCATGCAAGCCAGAGGCGACAGCGGCGAGGAAAAAACTTCACCAATTGGCGAAAGTGAAAATTTAAAAAAAAAACTCGAGAGTAACTAGGCTCAGTTGGGCACAACCAATTACAGAGCCCTAGTTTTTCGCGATTCCGCGATCGCTGAATCCAACGCAAAATCACGATTGCGATCCTGCAAAATTCTTAATTATTCACAAAAAAATGTAAATAATCTTATAAAAAAAATCTTATTCTAAATCATATAATCAAATTATATTTATTTCAGTTCGCAATTAGCGCCTAATTAATTTACAAGACTTATAGACGTTGCATACGCAGCGCACCTGATGTATTCCGAGTTTCTCTCGAAAAATGATGTCTCACTTGCGCCCTCACAAGCATTACATTACATGGGGGCACTGGGGTGTTTTGCAGCCTGTGCAGTAAGCAGACGTGTATGAAGCGCGATTGATTTACATGTGAAGGCAGTGCAAAGATGCGATTAGACATTCTGCGGTGCAAATTCTGCGCTTTAGACTGCAAAAAAGTTTGAGAAAATCGGAGCAATGGAACAAGCAGAACAGCAAGCAGCTTACAATGATGGAGTCTGGTTCAAGCATGGCGGCTGCTTGACTTGACTGAGTTGAAAGACATTTTTTGTGCTTTACATGGCTGGTATTACGGTGTTCATGAAATCGATAAGTGATTTTGTGATCCTTTCCTGCACTTAACGAGAGAAAACCAAAACGCTTCCCTGCGGACAAGTTTTACGGCAATCCGTGTTTTAGGTGTATTACTGTAGTGGAAGCCCTAACGCATTTCCTGAGTAAAGTCCATGTCAGATGCTCCGGGGAGCGAAATCTAAAACAGAGAAAAAGTACATTTGTGCATAAAAATTATACAGCCTTCCTTTGGCTTAATCCCTACCATTTTAAATCTGTTTTAGATCTTGTCTTGACAAGAGACCAAAATAAAGAAGCTTTATTTTTATGATTTGTGTCCTTGTCAGATTGCACACCTAACATAGTACGCTACCTAGTATGGTAAATAAGATATATTCACTACTTTTTAAAATATATTTATTATCTGTTTTTTAGTCCTGTCTCTGTAATTCTGTTGCACTGTAGAAGCTCTGTCATGAAAACAAATTCCTCGTATGTGTGAACATACCCGGCAATAAAGCTCTTTCTGATTCTGATTTCTGATTCTGTGTTAACCAATCAGGAGCTTGCTTTTGTAGGGGAGAGATTATGACGTAGTGCCTGTTGTTGGTGTCCCGAGGGGAAATCCTCCTGCCGACACTGGATAACAGTTCATCAAACTGGGCTTGGCTCAGTCTGAAGCACCGCTGAAAGTCTCCATCATCCAGGTACAGTTTCTGAAGGAGTTGTTAAACTCACAGAGCTAGGTGCACTTCTGAAAGGATCTAGTAGACTCAGACACGGTGCCAAACAAATCTATGCTGTTTTTTCAAAGCACATAAAGCACAGCTACACTCTCATTAAAATCCATGTTAGCCAATCAGCAACGAAGCTAGAGTCACCGGGCAAAATAAAAGCCCTGCCCTTCACACGAATCCATGTCTATTGTGAAGTGAATTTGACGAGCGTATGAAGCAAGTAAACTCAAAATGTTCATGCGTCTATTTGCAAACAAATAGTGCGATTTATATGCGCATGCCGCGTCTGGTGTGAACACAGCATGACACAACTTTAGATTTGATTTTACAAGAACATAATTGTTTTTTTAACACAAGCACTGTACCTTTAATTTCTTCTGCTCAAAGAAAACTCTTTTTGAATGTATCAAACAAAACTCAAGTACAAACACAGAAGTGAACATGAGCATTTTTGGCAATTAAACAAATGTAAACATTATCCAGCTTGATTTTTGAGAATTGTCGAGCGAGTTCTTAAACACCTGTGATTGGTCATTGTGTTCACACGCTCAACAGAAAAAGCTGTGATTGACTCTAACGGTCAGCACTGTTCACAAAGCAGTACGTAATAACCGGTTATGATCTATTACTGAACCGATACAGAGTCGTGTTTGTCTACTTCTCTGTCCACTGCCTCCTCTATCAATCCGTGCACTCCCCACACTGCAAAAAATGCTTTTCTTACTTAGGTTTATTGTCTTGTTTCTAGTCCAAATATCTAAAAATTCCTAAATCAAAAAGAATTTTCTAGACAAGCAAAACATATTGTCTTGTTTTAAGGAATAATATGCCAAATTAAAGTGAGTTTTTCCTCAAAACAAGCAAAATAAGCTGCCAATGGGGTAAGCAAAATAATCTTATGTCAAAAGGAAAAACAAGATTTTGATTTAAGAATTTGTAGATATTTGGAAACAAGAAACAAGACAAAAAAATCTAAGTAAGAAAAGCATTTTTACAGTGCAGGGAAATAGTGAATCATTTGTGGAAAAATGACATACTGATTTCAGACAGAAGCAAATATCTGGAATATGGATATGTTCTACAAACAAAAAAAGTTTAGGTTCTCAGCCTCGAGTCCTTGCTCTTCCGAGTAGTGACAGCACCATTAATTAACAGTTGGTGATCCGTTCACAAAAATGTATGCATGAATATGGCTGTTACCTTGGCCAAATCTCTCTTGTAAAAGAGATTTGAAATCTCAATGAGACTTCTTGGTTAAATAACGGCAATAAATAAATAAATAAATAAATATAAAGGATGAAGTTGGATGTGGTGGATGAAAACAACACAGACTCTCTAATTCTTACCTAATCTTGACTGTAACGTGCCGTCATCTGTGGACGCCATGTCGTTGAGTCTGAGCAAACCACGTCCTCGCTCCACCCACGACTGAGCCGGCTTATCGAACACAAACAACTTGCACTGCATCTGTGGAGACAAGAGACGCCACACACATCAAGATTACAGGAGCTTTCGCTCAATACAGCGCCAGTTTTAGGCGTATCTTCAAGAACCACAGAAAATATCTCAGACTTGTGTCTCGGTTTACATATTTACAGCAATGCACTTACATTACAAGTAAAAAAAAATTACTAGAAATTCAAAAACTTTAAGTTTAATATAAGTTGCAACATTTGGGAAAATGTTGATTAGCACTAAAAACAAATTGGCTCCTAATTCCATTCAGTTGCTTATACAAAAAGGAGGCTGAGGCAAGAAAATTCTGTATAAACTAGTGCTGCACTATATTGGGAAAACTAAACATTGCGATATTTTGTAGTTCTGCAACATATATTGCAATATACATACAATTACACGAGATAACTTGAATATAGGGCTGCGCGGTTAATCGAAAAATGATCGCAATCTCGATTCGACCCCCCCACGATCTTAATCCAGCATGTCTATGATTCAGCCTGTTATATTTTTAAGTTCGGGAGAAGCATAAAGGCGGTTGCACACATCTTCACATTGTTTTATACAAGTTGCTCAGCAACATGGACACCTCCAAATGGTGTTAAAAGTGTCACATACTGAATTTATAAGGTGTAATTCACCCCAAAAATGTCATTTCTGTCTTAATGTAATGACGTATTCGTGGCCGCAAAATCACACGTGAGCTGACGCAAACTGCTTGTTTACTACCGACAGGACATGCGCGTGCATGCCAATAATGTCTACTTAAGTGTAAAGAACCTGCATAGGCTGTGAATAACAGGTAATAAAGTTGAAAATAATGTTCAGATTGTTGCACAGAGCGATCGTTTGGGAGCCAGCCGTGCAGGAAGTATGATTTGCATGAGCGACGACAGCCATGACATGAGCGCACTCAGCAGTGAAAGTGAAACCAAAACCGTGCACATTATTTAAATGATCATATCGCATTTTAGAGTTATGATTACGACAAGCATTTAATATGTTTTTTTTCTTCATAGCAAACACAAAGTGTTGTGCATGAAAATAAATGTTTAGCAGTGTCAGTATAACTACTCTTGCATTATAATGTTGAATATAATACAAGAGCGAATCTGATAATGACGAATGTCACATTTTACCATAAAAAAGTTAGCTAATAACGTTGTCAATGACGAATGACAAGCATATGTCTCAAACATAATAATTCAACTCCAGAATTATGATTAGTTGTATTCTTACGTCATCACTTTATTGACATGATCAATTTATTAGCATTAACGACCAGAACATATTTAAAGACTGTTCAAGTCCACCATTCCAAGTTTATACAAAATTTAGCATTTTAACCAACAGTAGACCTACACATAGGCCTAATAGTATTATTGTTTTACCATATGTTTGAGAATCGCAGTAATAACAGCCTACTCATGTTAACCTTTATTTTACATCGACAGAATCGCGAGACAACCATGATCTTGATTTTAAGCACAAAAATTGTGATTCTCATTTTTAGCCAGAATCATGCAGCTCTACATGATTACCTCCATTTTGGAAACATTTTATTAATTTTCTATTGATTGGCATATTCTGTAGGGGAACAAAATGCACGTAATGTAATAAACATATTACAAGGATAGCTAAATGTAACAGAGCAAACATATAAGTGAAATAAACAGTGCTTTTTGGTTTTCAGGCCAGTCAAATCCTATTCAGGTGCAAAAAAAAAAAACACTGCAAAGACTTTACTGTTTAAATAGTTAAAAAAAAACATTCTCTATAAAAGTAACTGAAAGTGTCTGAATGCTTTAAAGGGTCACGAAACACCAAAACAGATGTTTTGAGCTGTTGACAGTCATATATGTGTCCCACGCTGCTAAAAACACTTTTAGGACACATTTATTTCACAAAAAAGTAAAAATTGGTTGTTTATGCGTTATTTCGAGCAAATTCGTTCTTCCGGTTTGAAGCTGCGTCACGGCCATGAGATCCTTGTGTCAATCCCAGCATGGAGACTGGATGTCTGTACCGGTGGGTATAACGTAAGAGTTTTCATCATTAATTCAAGAGATAGACTTGGTTCAAACCAATCAGCACACTCTATTGTGAATAAAGCACAACTTTATTAATATGCATGATAGCTTTGAAGGCTGTTTTTACCTGTTACAGTGTTCAGAAGGCAGAGAGACGCCATTCTGTTGCCAACCGTAATTAAAACAAGTGGAAGAAGAAGAATTATTCAGAGACATGGGTCGTCAGTGTTGCGTTTATAAATGGTTTTGTTTCCATTTCCCCACTATGAGAGCGCAGCTGGACCCACATGTGTGGATTACAGTGGTCTGCTAACATGTGACAAAAATGTGTTCGTAAGGAACATTTTTTACATTAAATAGTGGAGGATTAAATAGTGAAATCCGGATTTGACACTAGTCTCCTTTAAAAAAAGGATGCGGCTCCAGTTGGTGTTGATTGTCCTGTCTATACAGATTTGGTAAGTGAGCGATCAGTGTTCTTTGTTTATGTTTCTTTAGATAGCAAAGTTAGTTTGTATCTTCAGCAGTGCTCTTTCAGTTTTTAAAGACATTTTAGTCAAAATTATTTAGTTACTAAGTTTACAGTATGCTAACATCACTGCAATATTATAAACTGAAAGATCCGCTGTAAATGCTGCTCTCCTAATGTAAATGTGCAAACACCTTAAATCAAACGATTACCACTGTGTAGGATTTTCAATGCATTTTGTGACAGGATAGTCTATACACACACGGCTGTTTGATGCTATACTCTGCATCTACAGAGTGCATCTAAGTTACAGAGAAACACTGAGTTTTTTTTCTCCCATTCGCCATGCTGTATCAAACATTCCATTTAAACTACACTCTTCCAGACGTTCCTCGCATCCAATATCTCGTTTGTCACGGGGGACATGCATGAAATGTTGCTGAATGAAAGTGAAAGTGCCAAACTGCAGTTAAAGTCGACAAATTAATAATTTGACAAATCATTTGATTACTGATGTCCATGTAAACACAGTCACTGTTTGTCTCTCCAGTGTCTGTGTTTGTGTTGTCACTGTGAAAATCATATGATTGAACTGTGAAAATCATGTGATGAAACTCCCCTTTTCATGCAAACCCTTCCCTCTTTCGCCACTCCCACCTAAACAAAGCTGGACTGACCCATTTTCTTGACTTTTTTCAAACTAGAGGTGTGAAAACACCCTGCTGAGACAGGGGAGATTTCATAGCCCTTTAAACTCTTGTTAGGGCTTAAAAATGTGCAAATGATCAACTTTTGCTCTATTATTGTTAAACTCTCTATAAACTCAACAAATCTCATGTATTTTAAACTGTGGGACTATATAATCCCATTATAATGTATGAGCAATTCCATGCAAATGTCAACCTTGCCATGAAAAAAATTACGTACTCGCCAAAATAGCCAAACTGTTTCTGCGTTTTCAAACAATTATATTTGATTTACAAAAGTCACACAAGTAATATTTTCACATCCGTCACATCCATAATGAAGCTTTTTCCTTATAAATGCAAAAATTTAATATATATATATATAGAGAGAGAGAGAGAGAGAAAAAAAGAGAGAGAGAGAGAGAGAGAGAGAGAGAGACAACTCTTACCATTTTGATTAGCATCGTTTCTTTTGGGTTGTGCAGTTTAATTCACAGAATATCAACAAAGTAAGTTGTATACTGTAAACTCGCAGATTTTTTTCGTCACATCGATAACGCATGTTTATTTTCCTTATTTAAAATATTAAAAATGTTTACATTATCCGACTGATATTTTTCTGATCCCATAACTCTGTGGTTAGTTGTTATAAAAAATATAAACAGATGTTTCAATATAATGTTACCATATACTTTCTGTGTGAATTTATGTTTTGAGATTAGACGATGCCTAATTGATATATTGTGCAGTCCTAGTATAAACTACACCAAAAATAAATTCACTTGTACTTCATTTTCTTTATAAAGCAAAGATGACAACTGCGTAAAAAAAAAACATCATTCAATCACCTCTCCCATCACTGCTTTATAAAGTCAACTGTTACATCCAAAAAAAATAAGCACCAAGAAAGCTGGATTGACCCAATCCAGGGTTTTGAATGTTTTAATGAAAGAAATTATACATATTGTGCCTAAAGTCTAGTGCTATTTTGGGATTTCCGCCTGGATTTTGCCTACCCAAATTTAAAAGCTTCCCAAATCCACATGCAGAGGTGTAAATGCAAAAAATATGGTATCATTTTAAAGAAAACCCTTAGAATTTTCATGAAACACTATTGAAAGTATTTAAAATAACTGTATATGTTGTCTGTGTTATAATAAACACCTAAAAAATATAATAATAAAAATAATATATAAATAATATAAAAATAAAATAATAAACACCTAATTTTTTTTATAAACTCAATTTTGAAAGTATACCTTTTAGGTTCTGTGTGCTCTATGTTGCTGTAAATAATTTTGGTAGTTCCTGCACATGTGTGTAATCAGAGGAAAAAAGAAAAATGTCTCTACCATAATCTATGCAAAAGTTATTGTATTCCAACTGATGAGAGGTGCTATACCATTTTTTTATGTATTTTCCGCCTACCAAATTTTGAAAGTCTTCCATATCCAAATGCATTGCTATAAACGAAAAATTCCAGTGTAATTGAATAGAAAAACCCTTTAAATTTACATAAGAAACTGCTGAAAGTAATAAATAATATTTTGATATGTTTTCTGTTTTATGATGAACCACTTCAACATTGGGCGCTTTTTTATTTTTTGTTCTAAAATGCTTTTTTGAAAGGGTGTAGATTATTTATTTACAGAATTTGGCCACTCCAGACAGTTCTGCTTGAAACCAGCAGAGGGCAGCAAACACTAGGAAAAATAATTTTATCTCTATCATGTGATATGACAAAACTGTTGCAATTCATCTGAATACTGTTAAAATAACTTTTTGATCATTCATATTAAATAGTACATATTTGCTCTTGCTTTGTTTTAGATGATAATAACTATAGGAACATGAGTTTACATATTTTATCTCCTTTCCATTTTAGGCATCATAACATTATATTAAAATTAGTCAATGACTATAAGATATGAAAATAAACCAATGTTCAATACCCAGCTCGGGTATCCAGTATACTGTGTATTTAAGTGTAAATAACTTTTGTACAGTAAAATAAAAACCAAAGTGATGCATATGTGCATAAAATATAGCTTCTACACTCTCAAACGGAGCCACTTCCGGGGTGTTGCGCAACCCGCAATCCTTTAAAAATTAAAGGGGAAGACGATGACGTCACCGGACCCGCCACCGGGTCCGCAGAGTTTGACTGGTTAAAAGCTGAACAGTTCTTACAGGTCCCAA
Source organism: Danio tinwini (assembly GCA_903798205.1). Taxonomy (NCBI): domain Eukaryota; kingdom Metazoa; phylum Chordata; class Actinopteri; order Cypriniformes; family Danionidae; genus Danio; species Danio tinwini. The sequence continues at coordinate 6,073,017 of CAIGQZ010001210.1, forward strand.
AACCCAAATGCATCTCCAGCACTCTCTATGACTTATTCTGGCCAAAAAACAAACTTGGACAAACCTTTATGTTTAGTATACAATAGGGCTGCACAATCATCCACAACAGCCACATTGCAGAATATGCAATGTTGAGTCTGAATTATAGTTGACCAGGAGATACAGAATCGTATTTATCGTAAGAGTTTGGGTGTCATCTTGGATAGCACACTCTCATTTGAGGGTCACATCAATAATATTACGTGTACTGCATATTTCCACCTGCTTAATATCACTCGTCTCCGCCCTTCTCTTATAACCAACAGCAATTATTTTCCACGCATTAGTTACTTCACGTCTTGACTACTGTAATGCACTTCTTTCTGAGCTTCCTTCTAAACTTCTCCATAAACTCCAACGGATTCAGAACCATGCAGCTCGTGTCATCTCTAGGAATCCATCTCACACCACTTCTTCATCAGCTTCACTGGCTTCCGATAAAGTTTCGTATTGATTTTAAAATATTACTTCTAACTTTCAAGGCACTTCATAATCTTGCTCCTCACTATCTCACTGAACTTCTCCATATTTACACCCCTTTTCGCACTCTTAGATCCATCAACTCTTTCTCCCTGGTACCACCTCGCACTCAATTAAGCACGATGGGAGACAGATCTTTTAGCTCTATGGCCCATCTTTTTAAGCAGGCTTTCCTTTAACAAATTTTTATCATGTTCTTTTATCATGCTATTTTATATTCGCGATGTGTGTTTATCCTTGTTTGGTGAATGCATGTTTGGTAATGTTTATTATTTGTTTTAATTTGTTCAAGCATGGCTGTTGATATTTATTGTAAGGCGACCTTGGGTGTCTAGAAAGGCGCCATTTACAAATAAAATGAATTATTTTTATTATTATTATTATTACTTGACTGAATAATTTTTAGACATTTGGACTAGAAATGAGACAAAGAAAAGCATTTTTTGTCTTTTGATTATTCAATTTCTGTACCTGAATACTGTTAGACTCCATAGAAAACCATCAAATAGTGCTATTCAAACTATCTGATAAAACTGTATTCTATCTCACAGTATTTATTGTGGAAAACTAAATCAGATTTTTCCAATATCATGCAGTCCTAGTATACACTGCAGGAAAGATCAGAGCAGATGGATTTACAATATGTAATTCTTCATTTGTCTTCACAAGTGGCTGCTTAACTAGCGGAGGAACAGAGTAAATGTTCTAGTAACATAAACAGAGTGTATCTTATGGCTCGTTTCCACTGAGTGGTACGGTACGGGTCGGTACGTTTTTATGGCCGTTTCCACTGTCAAAAGGCATACCGAACCGTATCGTACCCCTTTTTCGGCACCCTTTCGAAAGGGTACTAAACACGAGAAAGGGTACCAAAAGGGTCTTAAAGGCGGAGCTAGACGCGCAGCTGAATGCTATTGGTTTCATACACAGCCGAGAGACTATATATACATATAATAACATATAATAACGAGCCCTGTTCGATCTGGGCTCAAATGAACCTTGTCGTTGTCTTGATGAACAGCCACAAAGCCAAAAAGAAGAGCAGATTTTACCCTGTGCCCTGTAGTTTTTTACGAGCCAGTCTGAAGTGCGAGTGGTTTCGCTTCTTGCTTGCGCTCGTCGCGTTTCTTTATTTGAAATAAACTTCTTGAGCTGATGACAATAGCGTGCGCTTGATTATTGACGTGCTTTTGAAACCTGATCCTGTCAGAAACTGACAAAGACGAGAGTGACGTGCCAAAAAACAAAAGGAGAAGCCAGAAAAAAAGGAGCACATTATTTTTTCAGCATACGTGAACAAACTGTCATGTTTAACTATTATTATCACCTTTTGGACAATTACTCTGAATGATGGAATTAATTTCTAACAAGAGGCTACACGTGCTGCTGAAGATTAAGACACATTTAATCATGAGAGGTCTGCACTGACTGGGTTCTATTTCCTGCTGTTTTGAACCTAAATAAGGACTAAATGTATGCTGTGTGTAGTTTTTCTGTAAGTGGTATCATATCAGAGACTGTAAGGGTCTGTATGTGTTCATATATGTTGCATTTATTTATTTATTTTATATAATTGCAGACATTACAGTAGGCTATTTCCCACTGTCATTGATCTGCAGTTATAATCAAATCATGTTCATAGTAAAGTTAGTAATAAACATTTATACAGAAGTATTTATGTGTGTAAAGCATCTGTTTTGTGAGAAGTGCTTCTCATATGATATGTGAGCGACCCGTGCAGCTTTACTTTAGACATTTTCTCGAGTGAAATAGACGTCGACTGCAACTGTTTAGTTATATTTAAAAGTAATTATCATTGCCATCTCCATATACATTCACATGTATTTTACAAAGCTTGAATGGCATGTTTTGCTAGTAGTTATGTGTATTTGAATGTCTGTTGTTTCAAAACACTTCAATTGTGCACTGCGCATCTCTTTCTATGCCTCTGTTTTGATTTTAGCATTTGATTACGAGGCTGATAACACCAGTGTTATCGAAAAGTTGAGATTATTTTCTGTAGTAATTTCTTTAGATTGTGTGTTTGACCTGTAAAACGTTGCTCTCCGCCTCCTCTCCCGTACGGACCTCCACCTTCTCCAGAATGCACTTCTTGGCAGTGGCTTTGGTGTACGCGGCTGCTGACTCCTCCAGAGACTCTGTCACACTGTGATCTGACAATAAACAGAGGAAAAACGCTTCATTCCTCAACACAATTGAGCCCACAATTATGGCGAATGATGAATGTTAATTAGAGCATGAAAACAAAACATGCCCATCCAAAATCAAATGAGCTAAACAATTACTTTGAATCTATGATGACTAATATTAAAAAACACAACTAAAAAAGCAAATGATTTGGTATCACTTAATTTTGATGGTGTCTTTAATGCATTTTGTTGGATTTAAGTTACATTACATCTACATGCCAACTAATTCTCAATAGATTATAAGTAGAGTGTTAGGTTGGGGTTAGGATTTGTGTAAGTTCACATGTACTTGCAAAGTTTCTTATAGTCAGTTAAATGTCTGTCGATGGAGCAGTATCAGCAGATATTAAGCAGACATTCTACTTATACTCAAATTAAGTAATTGGCATGTAG
>CAIGQZ010001210.1:6076538-6105796 GCA_903798205.1 Danio tinwini
ATTATATGCATATATACAAAACCTCAAAAGCAGGGGCGAATGTGCATTCAATATAGCCGGTCCTCGCTTTTGGAACTCGCTGCCGCTAGAATTAAGTCACAGCAAATTTTTAAGTCTAAATTAAAGACTCGTCTATCTTCTAGGTAGTTTGAATCATAAGTGCCTTCCTCTCGTTTTTTTATTCTGTTTAGTGTGGCTCTTGTAGCATCTTTTAACTAGGTGAAATTATCTAAGGGTCAATTACCTTCTTCTTTTAGGCATTGAAAGCAAACTGTTTTTGTATAATCTATTTTATATCTTTTATTCTCTCTTTTACATTATGTGCCTATTGTTGTTTTGTTTATTATGTTTTTACTGATTGTTTGTATCTTGCCTGTAAAGCAAGTGTGGCCTTGTGGCTGTGGCCTTGTGTGGCCTTGTGGCTGTTTGGAAACATGCTATATAAACAAATCGAACTTGAAATTGATAACCATATAGATTTATATAAATTACAAAATACACAAAAAATCTGTCATGTTTACTAAATGCCACCTACTTTTCTCTGGTGTAGCCTCTTGTGATGACGGCTCTGATACTGGAGCGGAAACCTCTTTACTGGCCTCTGCTGACACTTCTCCTCCTTTTGGGGGGCTCTAAAAACATTCACACAAAAACCTTTTGTTCACCTCTGATGATTACAAAATAACCCAATGAATGCATTTTAATGCTGTTTATTGTAAAAGTTAGGGTACTAAAATATTGCTTAAGGGGGCTAAAAATATTGAGCTTAAAATGGTTTTTAAAAAATTAAAAACGGCTTTTTTCTAACCAAAATAAAAACAAATCAGACTTTCTCTAGAAGACAAAATATTATAGATGTGAAAATTTCCTTGCTCTGTTAAACATTATTTGAAAAAAAAAAAAAAAAAATCACAGGAGGGCGAATCATTTTGACTTTTCTAAAAGATTTTGAATAGTTTAATGAAACAAATCGAACATATTGAGTCTTTAAAAAGCTGAACAGTTTGCACTAATCCCAAAACCCAAATGCATCTCTCACCAGCACCCTCTCCGACATATTCTGGCCAAAAACAAACTTGGATCCTTTATCCGAGCTGTTGGTGGCATTGTTGGAGCTGTAAGAAGAAACAGAAGCAGATTTACAGGACGTCGCACTGGAGCTAGACTTCAAACGCAGACAGATTCACAGATGCCTATTAAACGTTTCTTTCTCTGTTTCTTTTTATTTGACAAAAAAAAAGTAAAAACACTTAATTCGTCAAAGATATTCACAATAACGTTTTAAAAGCAAAACTTATTTCCACTGTGGTCCTTGATGTACAGCTTATACTACACCCGGTAACAGCTACACTGTTACAGCTACAGCAGCTGACACTATATTCAGGGTTCATACACATTTTTCCTACTAAATTCAATGATTTTCAGATTTCATGACCTAAGATTTCATGCAATGTCTACACATCCGTGGTAAATAAGAAAAACTATGCATGTACACATACAGCATAATACAGATTATTACACACAAATTACAGCATATCATAAAACACGCAACAATTTATTAAGTTTACATCAGTTTTTATATCTATGTAAAATGTAATTAGATAATGCTTACTAGGGATGGGACAAAATATCGATATGCCGATATATCATGATATTTCAGGCTGCAATACATTATCGATACTCTGGCGCCAAGTATCAATATTTATTTTAAAAAATCTAAATTAATCAATCAGATTTACACTGACTGCAGCAGTTTACCGCTTTGGCTGCAGTAAATCCAGTACACACACTGGATGCAGTACATCCAGCGTGTACGGGTGGATCTACAATACATCAGAGAGCCACCTGCATCACTTAAACTAGTGCTGGGTGATTAATTAAAAATTTATTGAAATCGACAAACAGAAGGGCGACTTTTTTCCATTACTTTTCTTACCACGTGTGGAGTCACATGACCCCCCTTCAGGCTGATTTATACATCTGTGTTAAGCGCACGCATATGGTTCTGCGCAGCCTTCATTCGGTCGCATACCCCTCGCTGTGGTCGACGCCAACACCTCTCAAAAAATTTAACTACATTGGTCAGCTTGGTATTGGTGACGAGTGTGGGCAGGGCCAAGAGCCACAGGAGAGGAGTGAGCCCATTAATACTGGATACTTTTGTTTTGCGTTTACCTTGATTAAAGGTAAATCACGTCCGCCGGTTACCCGCCTCTGAATAAGCGAGTTTAGCTACTTGTACAGTAAGGTAGCATTCAGAAAAAGACAAAACTCCAACACAGAAACTCGACACAGAAAACAGAAAAACTATGAGGGCAAAAAAATAAATAAATAAATAAATTCAATAATTGTAATTGAGTTAAAATAATCAATTAATTGAGATTTTGATTTTAGGCCAAATCGCCCAACCCTAACCAGGGCTCGACAGTGCGACCATTTCGCTTGCATTGGCGACTAAAAATGTATTTGTGCGAACTGGAAAATTTATTTAGTTGCACGTGCAATTTTCTTTTTTTAAAAACTTGATTAAGCACTTAATTTACTGGGCCACGGTAAAACAACATGCTCTTCACACCAAGTTGTCTAAGTCTGTTGTGACTGTAGCACACCCTGACACGATCAACAACGGCACATCTCTACTGGTTTACTTCACGTCAGGCGGTCTTTACATTGTTTTGAATATGTTGCTAAGCAACACAAGGCACCTAATGGCGGCGTGTGGATGGCATGTTCGGCCATGGATGGCATATTGTGGCACATTTAGTGTGAGACCGAATTTAACAGCAAAGCTTCCCACACATACTTCACCTGGGAGGCTTGGTTCTGTGTAACACAAGAGACGCACTAGATATAGAACTACTGTACTGACTTTGGTAGTAGCTTTGAGTGCAAGGACACGCAGAAAAGAAAAACCTTTTACTAAATAGACTGACCCAGCTCATTATTTGGGGTGACAATACATCCCTCTTTTTCCCGGACATGTCCAAGATTCTGCTTTCGATATTAATTGTATTCGTTTTTACATTACTTTATGCGCAAACTTTGGCTGGTGCGTCTCAATCCCTCAGCAGCACCAACACTACAGCAGAGAGAAAGCAGATTTGACCTGTCAGTGGTGCACATGGATAGTAAGATTTTTTTTTTACTTAAAAAGCCCCTATTATGGGTTTTTGAGAATGACTTTCCATGTAGTGCAACACAGCTTTAAGTGAAGTGAAATGTCCAGCTAAGGCTTAAATCTGAAAGTGGACAGTGTTTAAAAATATTGATTCATTTATAAAAGAGTCGACTCCTAGTACTTTAAATGAATCGTTTTGATAACGAGTCTTAAGCCGTTTCGTCATGACGTCGATACGAAACTTTGCCCAGTTGTTATGCTCGCAAAAACCTCAGCATTATAGCCCAGCATTGTGCTGTTCGAGTGCTTCTGGAATCTACACACTTACAACGGAGAATTCATTGGCCTTTTGTTAAAGGAAGGATCAGAAAAGACTATTGATGTAAGGAACTATGTCAGAACATGGAGCAGTGCATCGTGGATCAGTTCCTCCATTTCATAAGTGGTTAAAATGGTTGCCACCTCGCATTTTCTAGCTTGCAAATTATGTATTTGTGTTTTGTTACTTGTAACCGCTTGTACTGTATCAGGTTAACTCTTTATATTCTAATATCACGTCTAAAGCCACGTTGAAAACGCGACGCGTGGCGCTATGTTTACGGATTTAATGCGTTTATGAGCCTGCGATCCTCTGCTGTTTGTCATTGCTATGGCCATCGTCAGCTCAGCTGTTCTTACATACTTGCAGCAGTCAAGTTTCAAAATAAAACTGCACACACATACCTGCCAACATCTGTCCCTAAAAATTCAGGAGACCGGAGGGTTAGGTTCCGGGTGAGGTGTCTGAATAACAGTCAGGGCTGGAGCAAGCTGGACTAGCGCTCTAGGTGAACGGTGATAATGCTGCCCTCAACCCGAAAGTGAAAAAGTGACTGATTTGCGGTTGAAAGTGTGAACCGGGAGGGAGGGGGTGGGTGGGTGTTGCGGATGAAAGTGAGGACTGGGGGGGCGGGGTGGTTCACAGACGCCGCCCTCACTATGGACGCGCCGGCCCTGATAACACCGGTGAGAACCGGGTACTGTGTTCTATGGTGTTAGTAACTAATGTGAAGTTGTTTCTTTAATATACATTCTTTGTATTCTGTTTTTGAATGTTTCTGTTAAGGACATTTATTTTGGTGTTGAGTCCTCTGAGGAGGAGGGTAATGAGTGTGTGTGTGTGTGTGTGTGTGTGTGTGCATTCACGTTTTTTTGTGACATCAGGACACAAATCTGTATAATGACATGGGTATGAGACAGGTATTACAAAAAGGTGGTAAATTATGAGGACATTGGTGACATCCTCATTTCTCAAAAAGCTTCTGAATGCCACAGGATGAGTTTTTTCAGAGAGTAAAGCTGTACACTATCTCCTGTGATGGTTGGGTTTAGGGGTAGGGTGGGGTGAGGGAAATATAATATACGGTTTGAACCATATAAAATGAACGGAAACCTATGTAATGTACCCACTTTTCACAAAAACAAATATATGTGTGTGTGTGTGTGTGTGTGTGTGTGTGTGTGTGTGTGTGTGAAGAGCAGGTAGAGTGTGACGGGCTAGGAGACTCGTGTCGATCTCCTCCCTAGTTTTTGGAGTTTTGCTCAAAAAAATAGTTAGTCGTCTGTATTTACATTCACCCACTGGCAGACAAAATCCACTAATATGAAGCGTGTATGCGCTCTGACTACTATATTGTTGATAAGCTGTGCTGGGCACTTCACTCTGTCTCGCGCTGAAGGCTGTCAGTGTCGACCAATCGCAACAGGCTGTCATCGGTCCAATCAGCACAGATTAGCTTCGCGCTAAGCAGGGGTTTGGGAACAAATGAATCGCTGAACGATTCATATGGGAGTCGCTGGGATAATTTGGTAAAAATAATTGCATATTATAAGACCATGAAAGTGTTATTTGACCTTGCATACATATCAGCCTGTTGTAGGAGACCCTTACAACCAAAATATGACCCTATTTAATGTATAATAGAGGCTCTTTAAACACACTGAAAAGAAACACTGTGTCATGTAAAAGGTATTTAATGCTTAAATACGAATAAGTTAATTAGAAATCATTTTGTTGCTGAGGGCCATTAAAGTTTAATAGAAAAGAGGGTGTTACTTTGGGGTAGAAGACATAGAGGAATTCCCATATTCAGCTCTTCTTAAATTCTCATATTCAACTCTTCTTTCCCCATGTGGGCAGTAGGGTGGAATTGGTGGAATATTTTATGCAAATAAACTACTTTTGATAAATGTCATTATTCTTAAAAGTCACAATATTTTATGTGCTGTAGAGAAAAGATGTGCTTAAATCTAGCTACTGCAAGTATATTTCATAGTATATTAAAGATAAGTACAATGTATATTATTGTAAAATAATGTTTTGTTTGAGACCATTGATACAGCCATAATCTTTTTATGATACAAACACAGATTAAATTGCTCTGGTCATGTGATTGTTTGCACTAAACACACTGCACATTTTTATTAACTTAACAATAACTTAACAATAACTCCCTATTTCTGCTGGCCAGTGTGAAAGACATTTTTCAGCTCGAAACTGGATGAAAAATTGAACAAGAAGCTGTCTAGACATGTCCACAACTGAAGACTTGATTTAGATCAGTTTAGAGAGGCCTTCATTAGAGCAATTTGATCCCAGTCCTGCTGTGGACCGCTAGCTAAACTCTATACTGCTTAAATTATAAATAATTATTAAACACCGTTTAAGCTGTTGTTACAGTAAAATAAAACCTAGTGTGCTTATTGTATTCAAATAACTGAAACTGCTTTGCTTTTAACGATCTCCTTGTGTACATTTATTAGGCAAAAACACTATTTATTTTATGCATTTTCACTGCGCTCCTAAAATTCTTTAATGTGCTCCTAAATTTTTCAACTTAGGAGCAAATGTGCAACCCCTGAAAAATGTAAGTGCCAAGCCCTGCTAACTTAAACCACTGACAGATGAGCCATTGCAATGGTCAAACTCTCAGGCATACAGACATCATCTTCTGTCCAAGCTGGACCAAGGTATTTGTGTATTTTAGACATTTAGCTCTCCCGAAACTTCTGTTAGTTTCTCCCTCAGATGCTTTGCTAGATCGTTCGCGCGTGCCCAAGGTCAGCGCTGTGAGACTTCATACAGGAATATGTGCTCAAACCATTTCATTCTGCCAAAATATATATTAGATAAAGGTATCAATAGGACATAAACATATCATTTAAAGGGCCTTGCATTTATTTAACCATTGCAGACCTTGGGAAAGTGTTGTGGATAATATTATTAAAAAGGAACCCTCTCATTTGTGTCTTCAGTCTTTGTTGGGACACTCTATTAAATCTGGAAGCATTAACAACTGATATCAAAATATATATCGTTATTGTTCAATATGGGAAATAATTAATTGAGATCACCCAGCACTAACTAGTATGAGCCCTGTACATTAATATAAATAAACACAGTTACCTGGAGCTGCCCATGTACTGCAAGAAATAATTGGTGCTGCCAGGATCTTGTGTGGAGTCTTTTGAGTCGCTGTTCGTGCTGTTTTCTTCCAACTGTGGATAAAAACACAGTAACACAATCTAAACACAAACACACGCCGAGGGAGCCTTCGTGAAGCTAATTTGCTGCTTTGGATAAAGAATGAGAGGAATGAGTCAGAGCTGACCTTCGCTCGCTCTTTGATATTCTGGCCAAACACAAACGATGAGTCCACCGCGCCGTCCTTCTTCTGACTGCTGTCGTCTTTCTGTGCACCTCCATTTTCCTCTCCTTCCTTCTCCCACTTCTATGAACACACACACACACACACACGCACAAACAATTAATGTGCAGTCTGTGTTTTTACCAACATGTAAGATGTCAAGGCGGCAGGGTGGCTCAGCGGATAACACTGTCGCCTTACAGCAAGAAGGTCGCTAGTTTGAGTCCCAGCTGGGCAAGTTGGCATTTCTGTGTGGAGTTTGCATGTTCTCCCCGTGTTCGTTTCCTCTGGGTGATTTGGTTTCCCCAACAGTCCAAACACATGCGCTATCAGTGAACTGGGTAAACAAAATTGGCCATGGTGTATGAGTGTGGGAATGCGAGTGTATGGGTGTTCCCCAGCACCGGGTTGCAGCTGAAAGGGCTTTCACAGTGTAAAACATATGCCTGAATAGTTGGCGTTTCATTCCACTGTGGCGACCCCTAATAAATACGGAACTAAGCTGAAGGAAAATGAATGAATGTAAGATGTCAACATCAATGCTTGTTCAATTGGGCCTCGTCTTTGTATAAAATTTCTGTTGTTTAATAAAAAAATATTTTTTTTATGGCCCGTTTCCACCGAGTGGCACGGTACGGTACAGTACAGTTCGGTATGCTTTTATGCCCGTTTTCAATGTCAAAAGGTCCCAAAAAGCAAACCGTACTGTACCATTTTTTGGGTAACCTTTCTATTTGCTTTGGGTGCGCACAACATGATTATGGCTGGCGGAGCGAACAAAATTTTTTGAGACTCAAGCGAACAGTTCGTGCGGCGCCGCATTTGATTTGAGTTGAATATGAATCACTTTGAAGAGATTTTGTCTGAAACAGATACTCCTGTACAGACATCTTATGATCTGTCCATGCGTGGTCATAGGGAGAACTAGATGACCAATACTTCTTGGCTAGAAATTGCAGAAGCAGTGGGAAAGGAGGAAAGTTTTTGTTAAACAGTTTAGAAAAACTTGAGGGATAAGTTTGTTAAAACCAAAAAGAGAGGCCATTGCAAAAGTGGAGACCTGGGTAGTTTTAATATTACAGAATATGTTTTTCCACCATTCATAGGTTTTAATTTAATAGCTACAAAACTAAAACGAACAAATTACTTCTTTGATAACTGGAAAGGAAATTTGAACCTATCGGTTTACAATATACTGATGCCGTGATTTCTAGGCTTTATTGGTGATATTGGTTTATTCTTTCTATAATAAAAAAATATATTTGTAGAGCAACCTATGTTCTGTTGTCATTAATATTTTAATAAACTTTACAAGGTAGAACTGTCCAAGATATAAACAAAAGCAAGTGATGCATCAAAGTTTGATTTTAACAAATCTTAAATGGTTATAAAAATCTTTATAATTATTAAAATAAATTATAAAAATAATAAAAAAAATTAAATCTTGAATGATATTAATGATATGATATAGTTTCGGAAACTTCCTACTTCTCTGTTTATCCGTCTGATTTTACCAAGGGGTTAATTTAAAATTGGCCATGGTGTATGATTGTGTGGGAATGCGAGAGTGTATGGGTGTTTCCCAGCACCGGGTTGCAGCTGAAAGGGCTTTCACAGTGTAAAACATATGCCTGATTAGTTGGCGTTTCGTTCCGCTGTGGCGACCCCTAATAAATAAGAGACTAAGCTAAAGGAAAATGAATGTCAATATCAATATCAATATGTAAGATGTCAATATCAATGCTTGTTCAATTGGGCCTCTTCTTCGTATAAAATTTCTGTTGTTTAATAAAAATATATTTTATTCTAATGGCCCGTTTCCACTGAGTACCACTTTTTCGGTAACCTTTCTAAAGGGTACCTAGCACAACAAAAGGGAACCTTGTCGTCCACTTAATGAACAGCCCCAAAGCCAAGAAGAGCAGAAACTACCATGTGCCCCGTAGTTGTTTACAAGGCCGTCTAAAGCATGAGCGGTTTTGCTTTCTCATCTCGTCGCCTCGCATCTATATTTCAAATAACAAAATTCTTGAACTCATGATAATAACGAGCGTGTGATTATTGAATCTTGACTGCGATCAGTTTGTGACTGCGGTCAGTTTTTGACTGCGGTCAGTTTTTGACTGCGCTCAGACCAGCCGCCAGTTCATAAAGAATGGTCATTCTAGCGGCCAAGGTATTTCAGCAGTCACTCATACACTGCGTATTACGGTAGATCATTAAACCGCAATGCAAGGCATATACAACAAGCTGACAGGGAAATGACGAGGTCAGTCGCTACATTGAAACCGCTGTCATGGAAAATGAAATAGATGTTCTTGGCTGGTGGAACATGAACAAACAATCCTACCCAAAACTTGCAAAATTAGCCAGATCAGTACTATGCATCCTGGTCTCTAGCACCATCAGTGAGTGCAGGACTGCGCTGGATTCAATAATGTTCCTCCACAAAAACACGTAGCCTAATCTTGGTGAGTAAAGGACTTTCAAATTATAACTAAATTTTAATTAAATCATAAATGTATAATATAGACAGAGTATAGGCTTGGCATTAGTATTTTATTATTCAGCTTCACCGTAACCTTAAGGCCTGATTGGTAAGTGAAGTGGCGAAACAAATCCCGCAGAGCCTTTATCTTAATTTAGTTATTGACAAACCCCCGTCAAAATTTAGAATTTATTTTAATTGAATTTGTTAGGAAACACTTATTTTTATTGGTGTGTTGGCCAATTTAAAGGATAAGTGTATGTACCTAGGCCTATTTAAATTGCTGAGATGTTATGATGTTACAAAGGACTTATTTTATAAGTGGCCTATATGTTTGTTATGAATAAATTGTGTTAAAACACGCATTAATGACTCAATCTTGAAAAAAGGCAAAAGAGCTGTGTGCATGTGCATATTTGAATAATGTCGGGCTATAAACGGGTTCAGGCTTTTAAAAAGCTGTCAATCAAAATGTATTGTGGGGCTCGGGCCGAATTCTCTCGGGCCTAACTTTTATGGCTCCATTACACCTCTACTCCAGACATTCAGCACACCAAATATCAGGTGACTCATTGGCGATTTTCTCAGATGGCGCCCTTGATAGTTCACACTGTGCGATTGTTACTCACAAGAACGAGCACCGATTTGCCTGTGATTTCAGGAATTTTGTTGGCGATTTCTCAAAACCTGTCGGCGAATCAAAATCAGGGCTAAAATCATGCAGTCTGAACTCGACATAAATCTAACTAGATCTAAAATATTTCCTTCTGACTCCAGCTCATATTTATTTATCCATTATCAGTAATAAATGGCCAGCGGCAGGTCATCTCCGCATGAGCACTGATCACAGGTGAAGCTCTAAACAGCATGTCATGAGTGGTGATTATTTATCAGGTCAGATGTTTGTGTTGTACGTCCTCACCGGTGATTTGTCCGAACTCTCTGTGTTGTTCAGGAAAATGGATCGGCTCTCTGATGACGAATCTCCAAACTTTCCCACTCCATTCGTCCCACAGCTGGAGTCTGCGAGAGAAAACAACAGCAGAAACGAACAGCGTCACTTTCTCAACACACTTTTATCATGTTTAGACCACTGTTTAGATAATAGCAATCACATCATACATCAAATTGTCTAAATGTATATTTATAGAGCAGGGTGACTGAGAGACTATATAATGCACACATAACACAACATAAAATGTACATAAAATTCAGATGCATGTTAATTAGAACTTGAGACATAAAAAATTAATGTAATAAAAAATAAAAATATATAAGAAAAAACAATAAAAACTCAAATCTTTCCATATTCTTTTAATGTCTTGCTATTGGTGGGTCGTTATCGGTGTTAACGTGCTGCATTAATGCGAGTCTCTTATCTGGCGATAAAAAAAAATATCGCCGTTAATCTATTCTCAAAGTTGGGTTGGGAGCTGGGTCTATTCTACGCAAGCTATGATGACTTTCACCTTGATATTTTAGTGCAGATGTATACCTGACCAGTGAGCCGTCTGACAAAAAAGTGCCCTTCTGAATCAAATCAGCAGGATGCCCTTCTGGATCTTTCACTTACTTCGAAGACACTACTGCCTACGCTTACATGGACATCTGTAATCTAGTTATTTGCCTTAATAGACAATAATATAATTAAGGTGTTGACGTGAAGTGCTTTCCTTAAGAGTTTTCTGTAATTTTGGGTGACTTTAACTGCAGTTTGGCAGTTTCACATTCAGTCATGAACATTTTATTCATCCCCCCGTGACAAACTGGGGTATTAGACCCAAATAAGAAGGACTGGTGAGAGTGTTATTGAATTTAATAACCCACGCTGAATGGAAAGAAAAAAACTTCTGCATTTCACGATGTGTGTGTGCAGTCCTTTACTGACAGCCACGTGTGTGGATCTTGTCAAAAAATATGCCGAAAAGTCCTTCATGATGGTAAACATTTGATTGCGGTGTTTACTTCAATAATGCCACTAATATCTGCATACTTCATGTCTTAATTTCATTTCTGTTTAGTTCAGTTATGACTTTAGTCAGATTAAGGTCATCAAAAAAATACATCCTATTGAACATCATTTATTTTCATTACCAATTATCATAGTAGAACAGTTTCTCAAGCTGTTTTTGATGCGTTTTGGAAACAGGAGATGAGCCCCTGGTCTAATGCGCCACCTGGCTTGAGAAACCCGTTTTCAAAGACTTACTTTTAGTCATTATTTGGGTAGCACACATATTCTGAATACCTTAGTCAGAATTCAAATGAGCCATTTTAATCTAGATTAATTACAAGATTACAGTGAGATTAATCTAGATAAAAAAATAATCTATGCCCACCTATACTTGTAAGTAAAATTAATTATCAGCTAATACTCTAAATATTTAAAGATAAATTATTTTCTGTCTAGTATATCACACAGAAGTTCTAATACATTACATTTTTTACACAAATTTTCATTAAAACAAAGAGATATGATTTCAAATTACATTGTATTTTCTAGTTAAGCATTTAGATTTTGCTCATTGGTTTATTAACATGTAATAATTAGGGATGCACGATATATCGGCAGCCATATCATTATCGTCCGTTAAATACTATTTTTAATGTTATCGTTATCGATCCGATAACAAAATTAGGCCGCTATTTTTAAGCCGAATTGTACCGAACTGCCTGCCTCGCACATGCGTGGGTCGAACTTGTTGAGCATGTCTAGTGTACCATAACTGAGCTTTCCTCACATTGTTTATTCCTTCAAAGTCCGTCCTTTCTTTGTGTGGCATTGCTGTGCGTTAATAACTCAGTAAGTAACCATATTCCTTATCATTGTAGATATGTTTGATAGTGTCATTGCGTATTTTGGTTTAACTCGCATCAGGAAAAACATTACATCTGTAAACATAAAAGCAGTACTAAAGTGCTAAACAACTCGTTGAGTTGTTTGTAACCTAATATGATTATTTGTTATTATCAACGCATTGGCATGTGTTGTTGATGTAAGATTGTATTCAGTTTATTCGGCATACGTATAATGATTATAACGAGCGCACGTGATGGCTATTACCACGCACACACATAGTGACTAGTGAGCCGTCAGAGCCTTCACAGCAGCAGGAGGAAGAGGTGTGCCAGTTACTGAATCCAGCATAGGGGTTTTCAACTGTCCGCCACATTCTGTCTTGATTTTATGCACTGTGTTTGTCATAAAGTCATCTGTGCTCAATGCTCGGTGTTGTATCAAAATCTATCTCCGAGGACAAATCTGACTCCGCTTCGAGTGCACGCGCATCACAGCGCCTGCAGTTAAGGTCTCAAACTCACATCGGTTTATCATAAACCTTTCATCGATCATTTTTCTCTAATTGACAGCAAGAACGAACATAGAAGTACTGTCTGGTTGACAAGCAGAGCGTACATGTTTAAAAGAATCTAAAACACCAAATGGGATGAATTTATGCTGCACTTTCTAAAGTAATACTATCTGTATTTAGCTTTTCGCTTGTACTCTGAACAGTCAAAACACCCCTCAAAACGCTTTATCGGACATTACATATTTGTACATATGTACATTACTGTAACACATTTAATTCAAGAACATTTGAGCTGGTTTTAGTTCTTCAGTTCTTCGTTTTCATTTTATTTAAAATATATTTATTTTAAGGGCTGTCAAAATTAGCGCGTTAACGCACGTGATTAATTTGAAATATTTAACGCATAAAAAAAATAACGCATTTAACGCAGTTGCAATTTTTTTTTATTTCCTGTTGTGGCTGACGTGTGTTCAGGGCCAGCGCGTCCGTAGAGGCGACCTAGGCGGCCGTAGAAAAGTGAGCGAACCCCCCCGGTTCTCACTTTCATCCGCGACACCCACCCTCTCCCTCATTGTCCTTACTTTCATCTGCGAACCGGTCACTTTCTATTTCACTTTCGAGTTGAGGGTGGGCGGCATGATTGCCATTCGCCTAGAGAGCCAGTTCAGCTTGCTCGGACCCTGCGTGTGTTTAATGTGCAAAGAAATATGGATAAAACCAAGGAAGCGATTTTAGAAGAAACATTTTCTAAGGTTGCATCACCTGAAGGGAGTGCGCTGTACTGTGCGTTCTCTCTCTGTCTCTCTCTGTGTGTGTGTGTGTGTGTTTGTGTGTGTGTGTGTGTGTGTGTGTGTGTGTGTGTGTGTGTGTGTGTGTGTGTGTGTGTGTGTGTGTGCGTGTGCGTGTGCGTGTGCGTGTGCGTGTGCGTGTGCGTGTGTTTTGCCCCGATAATGTCAATAGACTGGACAGTCTTAGCAACTGGCTAAATGTTAAGGACTAAGCAAAATTGTTTCTACTTTATAATTAATGTTCTCAACTCGCAATACAACTTTACAATGAATACAATTGTTTGTACTCGATACTTTATTTTTATTATTATTATTGTTATTATTTTCCAATTTCCATATTTGCAATGCCTGCATTTTTTTTTTTTATTTGTGATTAATCATGATTAATCACAAAAAAGGTGTGATTAATTAGTTAATTTTTTCCATCAATTGACAGCCCTAATTTATTTTACTTGTTTGTTAATCAAGTCCCATTTTGCTATTTAACCTATAACAGTCAAGTTGCATGTTAATTAGCTATAAGAAGAAAAGGAAATAATTTATTTTTGGCATGCTAATTTATGCGAAATCGTCAATATAGGTCTATATAATCACCTTGCAATTTTGAAATTATTGTTTTTTGTTTTGTTTTTATTGTTTATTGTTTTTTGCTTCGAGTACGCTAGATCAGTTCAAGATCAGTTCAAACTTTTATGAAGCTTTTAAAATAAAATCAGTTGTTCGTTGTATAAAAATATATCATTTTGAAATATGTATCGGCTATAGTATATCGGCTATCAGCCTCCAAATCTTAAGAGTTATTGGTTATCTATATTGGCCAAAAAATCCATATCGGTTCCTCTCTAATAATATAACTCAAATAATTTCTAATAATTACATTTCTTTGCCATAATGACAGTACATTATATTTTACTCAATATTTTCCAGGTAGTATTAGTATCAGCTAGTATTTAAGTATTTTATTAAACGTCATAATTAGGTTAACTAGGCAAGTCATTTGACAACAATGACAACATTTTTTCTTAAGGGGGCTAAAAATATTTATCTTAAAAATTGTTGCAAAACTTTTTAACAGTTTTATTCTAGCAATAATAAAAAAAGACTTTATGCAGAAGAAAAAATATTTTAGAAAATACTGTGAAGCTTTTCTTGCTCTGTTAAACATCAGTTGTGAAATATTTTAAAAATAATTTTACATAATGACTCGAGATGTCCTCGAGCTGGAATTCGAACTTGGGACGCCCTAAAGTGCTACTGCACCATATGTCAGCACGCTAACCACTAGGCCATTGCGCCGACAAGGACTAAAAAATTTTTTATATGTTTACCTTCCAATAAAACAATGACCCTAATCATACAGCTAAAATAACCAAGGAGTGGCTTCCCAACTATTCTGTGACTGTTCTTGAATGGCCCAGCCAGAGCCCTGACTTAAATTGAATTGAACATCTCTGAGGGGCCTAAAAATGACTGTCCACCAACGTTTACCATCCAACCTGACAGAACTGGAGAAGATCTGCAAGGTGGAATGGCAGAGGATCCCTAAATTTAGGTGTGAAAAACTTGCTGCATCTTTCCCAAAAAGACTCGTGGCTGTATTAGATCAAAAGAGTGCTTCTGCTAAAAACCGAGCAAAGGGTCTGAATACTGAGGACCATGTGATATTTAAATTTTTCTTTTTTAACATTAAATCTGCAAAAATGCAAACAATTCTGTGTTATTCTGTCAATACAAGGTGCTGTGTGTACATTAATGAGGAAAAAAATGAACTCAAATGAACTTAAACTTTCTGTACCCACTGTGTGTGTTTATGTATATAACAATTCAAGAAAACTATGCTAATTTACCATTCAGACTAATTTTTTTACTCTAAAATATGCTTCTGTAATAAATATTCTAAGACCTCCGCACTTTCTTGCACTGTCAAGGCCGGCGGTGAGCATTATAGGGGCAGCGGTGGCCATTATGGGAACATTGTGCATTAGTGGTGAGCTCTAAGGGGGAAAAGTGGTGAGCGTTATGGGAGTAGAGTGCATTATGGGAGCTGTACATACTGGTCTTGACGGGCTCTGTGAGGGTTTTGGCTGCCGGCGCCTGTAGAACGGCTGGTCTCAGGACACTGCGCTGCTGTTCTTTGGGCTTTTGACTGGGAACACCTGGAAAACAACCTACTAACGGATTGAATCAGAAACCAAGCACCGCAGGGCAAAAACACACACCAGTATCTGAGAGAAAGGGCTTAAAGGGATAGTTCAACCAAAAACAGATATTCTGAAGAAAGCTGAAATCCTGTAACCATTAAATTCCATAGCATTTGGCTTTCATACTATGGAAGTCAATGGTTACAGGTTTTAAGCTTTCTTCAGAATATCTTCACTTGTGTGTTCAATGGGAAAAAAAAAATAAAAAAAAATCAAAGATTTGTGTCCACTTGAGGGTGAGTAAAGAGAGAGTAAATTTAGTTTTTGGGTGAACTATGACTTTAATATACTAATTCTCATGCATTGGGATGACTTTATCAACAAAACAGCTCTCGAAGCCAGCGTTAAAGTTAATTAAAACTAAAATATTACAAAATATTTGTTAAATTAAACTGAAAAGCAAGTAAAAAAAATGAGTAACAAAGATTAGAAATGTTGTCTTTGGAAATAAAAAAATAAACTTCAAGTAAATTACTAAAAGTTAAATAATATTAAATGTTAATAAGAAATTAGAAACATTTCTAATTATTAAAATATAAACATAAGAAAATGACCAGTGCATTGAATTTGAAAAACAAACTCAAACTCATTAATAAATACCAAAATGACATAAGCCAAAGAAAGAAAATAATAAGACAAAGAAAGAAAAGGTTAAATAGATAAATAAATAAATAAATAAATAAATAAATAAATAAATAAATAAATAAATAAATAAATAAATAAATAAAAGGATTAAATTGTGGGGAAAAAATCTTAAAATGTATATTAAAACCAAAAGAAAATGAAAAAAAGAAAAACTTAAACATATTAATAAAAACAAAATAACAGTAACAATTAATAAATAAAAAAAAGGATTAAATTGTGGAAATTTAAGATATTTAAAATATTCATTTATTTAAAACATCTTAAAAAACACAAAATTCTTAAATCTAATATTAAATCTAAAAAGCTCATTCAAAAATATTAATAAACTATAACAGCATTTAATTTTTCAAACAACACTTTAATATAGACTAAAAATGTGAAATGTTGCACTGGCAATTAAATGAAATATCTTTAAACAGAAGTACTATAATTACTGATAAAAAACAGATAATTAAAATTATGAAAAATATTTTTAATTTTAGAAAAATTTGCAAAGTGATAAAACAATTTATAATACTAAAGCAGTGCTTCCCACATATAGACTTTACTTGGGAGGGCCGCAGAGGTATATTAACGGCTGCCCAAGTATATTTAGTGACTTTTTTTTTTCTATTATTAATATACTTTTACACCTTTTGTATCCGCTCAATGTAACCAAACATCCGCGATCGATTAAGCAGTGGAAAATCTTCTCTCGTTTACCAGTTTCATTCTGTGCCCGCAAGTCCTGTCAACAATCGTGCAGACAGTTTCATGTGCTCTTCAGACCCAGATACGCGTGTTTTTGGAACTTAAAAAACTTGTCCAGCCCGGGTTTCTAAATCTAAATGTCTAAATCTAAAATGTCCGGGATTCACCTTTTGCTTTCTAAAGCTCATATGCGTTTCTGCATTACTCTTTTATTAAAGAATACTTTCCGCCTGTTTTCACAGCTGACAGCGCACGCACAGCTGTGATAAAGAGAAAAAGTAAATAATAGACTCGTTAATCTAAACGACTCGGAAAAACTTTACTATATTCTCAAAGAGGACGAAATGACTCTTATAAACTGGCTGCAAAATATATGTACAGCATTAGTAATGTATAATTAACACATTTGCCTTTTTTTTATTACTCGTTTTAATCTTGCAATTTTAATCATTTTTAGAGCTATTGTCTGCTTTTCATTTGCTGATTATTTTATTAATTTGATGATGTTAATATATTACATAGGCTATTATTTACATATCTAAAATGCTTTGGCATTCAAATTTGCTTTGAACTTGAAAGAGAGAGAGAAGCAAGATTTGACCAGTCAGTGGATGCACATAGTTCCTGAATAGCATAAAAGTATTTCTTTTTTATTTCAGTCTTTTTATTGCAGTCTATTTTATTACTTTAACCCACTGAAAAGAAACTGTAGTGTTTCCCCTAGGTTTACAGTTTTTGGGTGGTGGGGGGGCGTGGTGTGGTGCGGCTGTTCAGACTGAAACCCAACACAAGGAGTCATGGTCCTAATTTGTTTCTTTTAATGACCGCAGTAGAAAAACTGACCAATTATTTGAACTGTACAATCGTACAAGCTAAAAATGAACATTTATTTTTAAATATTTCTTACTACAAAGCGTGCAGCTTTTGTCACTGCAGTGGATCTTAATGGGCTTAATTACTTACTAAATACAGTATACTTTTATACTTGACCTTTACTTAAGTATGCTTATTTTTCCTAAGAGTGTATTTACTGACTTACCAAGATAAGTCTTGTACAGCCAGGGGGAGTATTGCCACTTTGACAGCCAAGTTGGGTCATAGCTAGGGATGCTCTGAACAGGATTTTTGCAGCCGTTACAGAGTACTGATTCCTTGTCATGATGATCGGCTGATACTGAGCAACAGTTCTAATGCTTCAAGCTTTATAATGCAATAATCCCTCTAAGTATGAACCTTAAGAGAAGATCTTGCCTTACCTAAGAGAGCATGTAATACCTTAAACACGTCTCTTATCACCATTTAGGTGAACATGTCATGGCAAGAAGCAGCTTTACAGAAAATAATTCATCCGTTCATTTGGCTTAGTCCCTTATTTATCAGGGCTTGCCACAGCGGAATGAACCGCCACAGAAAATAATATAACACAGATATGAAAATTACAATGCAATTTGGAAACATTGCAAATGATGAAAGAATTCAACATGTCTCCATCAAGTTTGGAGCTTAACTTTGATGCATAAGAAGTTAAAATGCACACCTATAAATCCATTACTTCTTTACTAAAAGGAAATAGACCTATAAACTACTGTTTATAGCAATGAGTGTATTACAGGATTTTATATTATTAAATATTCATGTTAAAAAATTAATTAAGCATTATTTATCTATTAATTCCAGCCAGCGTTTAGTGAGTTTGCAATAGTCAAAACAGAACTTTCAGTTGTTATATGTAAAAAGGCCTTAAATACATGCAGGACCATTTAAATATTTAGCTCGTCTCCAACTATTGAGAGCAGATCACTCAATGAGAGAGAGGGATTTGCACTCGCGATATCTTTACTGCTCTATTTACCGAAGAAATGTAATGCTTAGACCAGGGGTCACCAATCACGGTCCTGGAGGGCCGGTGTCCCTGCAGGGTTTAGCTTCAACTTGCTTTAACACACCTGCCTGGGTGTTTCAAGTATACCTAGTAAGACCTTGATTAGCCTGTTCGAGTGTGTTTGATTAGGGTTGGAGCTAAAATCTGAAGAACACCGGCCCTCCAAGAACAAGTTTGGTGACCCCTGGCTTAGACCATCGCCGTGCCTCTTGCGATCTGTATAAATTTGCGGGAACCTCACGGTGCTTCAGGGAGAGGTCATAAGGTTGGATGAGGCAGCAGCTCAAAACACTGGAAATACAATGGCTGCACTTGCAACAAAGAGAGCTCTCGAACGAGTCGTGCCAATAAACTAAACAGAGGTCCCATCGCATCTATATATATATATTGTAGCTGCTGTGATACGAGCACATTACACTCCCACGCATCATTTACTTGTGTTGTGGCTGCTGTAGGCTATGCATTATATACGGGAGCGGACGTGTGTCTTCGGTCTCATTCCCATAACATACAGCAGAGAGTGGCTATGTAGAACATTACCGTGCGTGATTCAAAGAGCAGAAATTTGTAAATGAAAGAGACAGAAATCACATGCCGTTGTGTCAATAAGATATTACATACGGCTATTTAGCTTGTTTATTAAAAGCAGTTGTGATCTGGCGCTTGGGGATGCAACGATTATAGAGTTTGGTTGTTTGATTATAGTCTGAGAAATAATCACGGTTATCACGATTATTATGCATTTATTAATTTCAAAACAGGACTAGTTTAGAAAAATCACATGAAAACTCCTTATATTTTTAAGTGTTGTTTATTGCTGCTCAGTAACCAAATAATACAGCACATACTTATATTAAAAGCAAACTATTTTTCTTTGTGCTTAAAAATAATGCCTCATTTCCACTGACTGGTACAGTAGGAGTCGGTACGATTTTATGGCCGTTTCCACTGTCAAAAGGCGTACCGAACCGTACCACTTTTTCGGCACCCTTTTGAAAGGGTACCAAACACGAGAAAGGGTACCAAAAGGGTCTCAAAGGCGGAGCTAGACGCGCAGCTGAACGCTATTGGTTTACAAAGATGCGGCACGAGCTCACGCAACAATCCAGAATGAAAACAAAGGAGACGCCATGTTTTCATACACAGCCGAGAGACTATATATACATATAATAACATATAATAACAAACCCTGTTCGATCTGGGCTCAAATGAACCTTGTCGTCGTCTTGATGAACAGCCACAAAGCCAAAAAGAAGAGCAGATTTAACCCTGTGCCCCGTAGTTTTTTACGAGCCAGTCTGAAGCGTGAGCTGTTTTCTTGCTTGTGCTCGTCGCGTTTCAATTTTTGAAATAACAAACTTCTTGAGCTGATGATAACGTGCGCTTGATTATTGACGTGCTTTTGAAACCTGATCCTGTCAGAAACTGACAAACACGAGAGTGACGAGCCAAAAAAACGGAACTATTACGGAATCACCTTTTGGACTATTATGAACTCTGAATGATGGAATTACTTTCTAACAAGAGGCTACACGTGCTGCTGAAGATTAAAGACACATTTAATCATGAGAGGTCTGCACTGACTGGGTTCTATTTCCTGCTGTTTTGAACCAAAATAAGGACTAAATGTATGCTGTGTGTAGTTTTTCTGTAAGTGGTAACATATCGGAGACTGTAAGGGTCTGTATGTGTTCATATATGTTGCATTTATTTATTTATTTTATATAATTGCAGACGTTACAGTAGGCTATTTCCCACTGTCATTGATCTGCAGTTATAATCAACTCATGTTCATAGTAAAGTTAGTAATAAACATTTATACAGATGTACAGCTTTACTTTAGACATTTTCTTGAGCGAAAATGACGTCGACTGCAACTTTCTGTCGTACACCACGCCCACCAAAAGAGTACCATTGGTACCCTTTTAGCAGTGGAAACACAAGCCTGATAAAGGTGACCCGTACCGACCCGTACCGTACCATACTGTACCAGTCAGTGGAAACGAGCCATAAGTGACATTTTTGACATTTAAACATAATTTTTATGCTGTAAAGAAATGACAGGAAAATTTTTTTTTAAAAAGAGTAAAAAAAATGAGAATTAAAAAAAATAGTATTTGTCTAATGCAAGGCTCGAAATTAGGTTTTTTACTTGGTAGCACTGGTGCTCCCAACATCAAACATTTATAAGCACCAGAACAAATGTAGGAGCACCCACCAAAAATGAACCACTGCATATTGTATATTAACAGATTTATTGTATTTGAAAAGAACACAATTCAGGACTAACAAAAAACAGAAACTAACTAATTCTATTAGGACTTATTGATATTTGTGCAATAATTCCAAAATTAATGTCTAATATTTATAAAATATTAATGATGACTCTGATGACAATAATACTAACAAGTATTACATTTCTCATTGTCATGCTGCCTTGAATGTGCTTAAATGTGAGTTATCTGCTATAAAAAGTCCAACTCTTACATTGACAAATAAATGTATGGTTTGCGTCAAGCAAAAATGAAGCATTGCACCGCAAGTATATTTCAAACCTGTGGGAAGCACTGCTAAAGTAACACTGCTCCTTCACTAAATCAAATTCATTATTAAATTCAATTTATGTTTATTTCTCTAGCGCTTTTACTATGTAGGTTGTGTCAAAGCAGCTGAACATAGAAGTTCTAGTAAACTGAAACCGCGTCAGTCCAGTTTTCAGAGTTGAAGTTCTGTAAAATTCAGTTCAGTGTGGTTTCATTTTGAATGCTGAAAGTCCCAACACTGAAGAGCAAATCCATCGATGCGCAACTCCACAAGTCCCAAACCAAGCAAGCCAGTAGCAATTATAATAGTTAATCTAATTATAATAGTTAATCTAATTATAATAGTTAATCTATTAAAAAGTCATTCATACAAGAAAAATATATATATATTAAAATAGGAATGAAAGAGGAAACTTTACAGTGTGGAGAGAGAGAGACAGAGAGAGAGAGAGAGAGAGAGAGAGAGAGAGAGAGAGAGAGAGACGCTGGAAGCAGGAATGAGTTGATCTTACCAGCACTTGGGGCCTGGCCATGAATGAGTGTGGGAGGTTTTAATCTGAACCCGACAGGCTTCTCTTCTGAAACAGACAAACATAAACATTAACATAAGAAACCAAACATCCCTTACACAACACGAGAGAAGACCTCAGAGAAACAAACACTCAAAGTTCACTCGAATGTGGATGCAACACTTCCTCAGACACATCATTCAAGAAAGACAACAAGAATATCATATTTTAAGGATTTCTGAGGCATTATATGACCCTGAAAAGTTAAGTAATGTTGCTAAAATTTCTGTTTTAAATTAACTAAATTTTAAATTGCATTAAATTAAAAACTTTCTAAACAGTAATACATTTTTAATTCATTTATTCACCAAATAAATGCAGCATTTGTGCTCAAAATAGGCTTCTTACTGATCCCAAAACGTTTGACATCTAGTGTTTAATGCACTACAGCAGTGGTTCTCAAACTGTGGTACCACTAGTGGTACGCGGCCTTCATTCCAGTGGTGCGCGGAAGAATCGCTGAATAATAAAAGAATAAAATGAACACACTTTTAACCCTTTGACACGTACAATAACTCAGAGACTAATGTGATCAGACAGCATTGGCTGTTTCCTGAAGTGTACGATTATGCTAGTGTGCTTTTAATGTTTACTTTAGTGCATCGCGTCATCAGATGTTAAAATATCAGTGCGCAGAGCCAGAGAAAGATGCGCCGGTGCTTACAGAGCAGATACAAATGCACTAGAGAAGCCCTTCTGCAGACCGGTGCTGTTGTGTTGCTGTTTCAATTACTGCAAACTCAGCATTTTCCCCATGCTGCATCACTGATAAAATAATTATTACAAATGTGTTAAACGTGTGCTCGCAGTTATGTAAATAATGTGTGTTTTTGATAAAGTTATTTGTTTTATAAAACAGCATACGCTGCTTTCGGTTTAGTTTGTTACCTCAGATTTTATTTGGATGTGATTCAAACGGCGCGAGACACAGAACGTAGACTTAAGCAACTTTGCCATGCTTGAAGCTTAGAGGTAGAATATAATTAAAGTTATTCGTCGTGTGCACAGACGAAGAGACCACAGACCGTACCCAAGTGTGCTTGAGAACAGTGGTCGGTGCGCGGTTAACGTGAACTTCACGGTTCACTTATATCATCTCATTCGCACCAGACCGCAGAAATACCGCACATATGAATTGGTAAAGCCCTGTATGCATTTAATCACTCGCTTTTCTGACACACACTAGCCTACTGTATATGACGACCTCATTTCTAATTTAAGTAATTCCAAATCATATATTTAAAATACAAGTGTAGATTACAAAGATATACAAATGTGTCATCTGTACATGCAACTTTAAAATTACAACTTGCAAAACTTTCAAAATGTATAAAATATTAAAATTATATATATATATGATATAACCTATATTCATCAGGTCCAAGCAACATTTCCAGGTTTTGATGAATAAGCTATACATTAATACTTCACAATAGTGATGCGCGGATGGCGGTTATATCCGCAGGCCGGGCAGGTTGGGTAATAAAAAAATACATTATGATTAATTGCGGGTGGGTCACGGGTCATAGCAGTTGACCAGCGAAAAAGCAGAGATTGGACTTCACAGAATGTGAAGATGAGAGAAACGCCTAAAATAATGGATGAAGTGCAAGAGTACTGTGCAAACTTTCAGTTAGAGTCATCATCAGAGGAAAATCTGCTATCATTCTGGGAGAAACAAGATCACTTATTTACACGACTGCAGCGCCTTGCAAGGAGAAGCTTGTGCATTCCTGCAACAAGCGGTGCGAGCGAACTCTCATTTAGTGCAGCCCCAATTCAAGCACAGTAGGCTAGATGCTATTCTGTTTTTGCACAGTGCAAAGTAAAAGCCCAAGTAAACATAACATAGCTGCTGTTTAGGCTGAAGTGACACCGTTTGTGTTATCTTTTTCCTTGTATATGTAAAAGCTAAATCTGCTGTTAATAACAAACAATCCGTGGTGACCTATCATCTTGCTTAAAACAAAGAAATAAGAATTATTAAAGTGTTAATTGGGTGCGGATATATATCAGATAAATTAATATGTGCTGACGGATGGTGGGTGGGTGGATGATTAGAATGAAGGAGCGGATTCGGGTGACATTTCAGCTGATCCGCACATCTCTACTTCACAAGTACGGCAGTTTTCTTTTGACTTTTTAAGAACAGTGCCATTTTTTATTCACTTTTAAAAGCACATTCTAATTTAAATGAATTTATTTTGTTTTGTTTTTGTCTGCAAGCACAGTTAATGTTCAAATTATTTATAATGTTGAAAGTGGCTGACAATAACACATATTCTTAATAATAGGAATTAATCTGCCTCGTTTTTGAACTGTGCAGTGCTGCAGCTGTTAATTAGGCCTACTACGCTACTGTATTTCAATACTGCTCATTATGGTGGTACTTGGAGAGACAATTTTTGTCTGAGGTGTTACTTGGTGGAAAAAGTTTGAGAACCACTGCACTACAGTGATCTGTGTAGTGCCCTCATGCACGGCCTTATAACAGCTCTGACCACTTCCTGTAAACCTGCGTCCCCCCACAGGCCTCTGGACTTGTTTTAGCACATTCTTGACAGTAGCTGAAACACATTGGGGTTTGGTGCGCTTGGCTGGGTTTGTGCTTTTTCTAAGAGACACCAGAATAGAAATCTGTCTTCAGATGCATAATCAGCATCTGCCGCTTCCAGTACTCCATGTAGCACACTTTATCTACATGCTGAAAGATCTCAAACCATTAAGGAAGTGTGATTTAAATGAGTTTCATAGAGTTTTGTTTAAAATCAGCATTGCAACCACGAGAACCGACACACACATATGGGTTAAATCAGTACACACCAATGCCAAATATAATCTAAATGAATATAGAATTGAGTGCAAGAATTTGAAATGTTAAAAAGTGATAAAGCCATATCACCCTGCAGCCCAAGACCGGTTACTCACTGAAGCTAAGCAGGGCTGAGCCTGGTCAGTACCTGAATGGGAGACCACATGGGAAAACTAGGTTGCTGTTTGAAGTGGTGTTAGTGAGGCCAGCAGGGGGCGCTCAACCTGCGATCTGTGTGAGTCCTAAAGGCCGATTTATACTTCTGCGTCAAGCGTACGCGTATGCTATGGCGCAGCCTACGCGTGGACGCATAGCCCCTCGCATAGCCCCACGTAGCGCAAGCTCTGTGATTGGTCGGCTTGGTATCGCTGACGAGTGTGGGCGGAGGTGAGAGCCACGCGAGCAAGATGCAGCGAGTGTTTACAAGTGTGGAATCCCGTGAAGGAGCTCTGGATTGAGCGAGTTTGAGCCACTTGTACATTAAGGAAGTGTTCAATAAAAACTAAACACCAGAGAAGTAACTTGACACAGAGGAACATAAAAACCTAATGCCAGCTAGCGTTTCGGAAGTGTATTGCAGAGAAACAGAAACAGCGTGCAAAAGTATAAATGCACGGCTACGCGCAAGGCTTGCGCCATGGGTTATGCCGATCACTTGACACAGAAGTATAAACCAGGCTTAATGCCCCTGTAAAAGTGAAGGGGACACTATACTGTCAGTGAGCGCTGTCTTTTGGATGAGACGTTTAACCGAGGTCCTGACTCTCTGTGGTCATTAAAAATCCCATGGCACTTCTCGTAAAGAGTAGGGGTGTAACCCCGGTGTCCTGGCCAAAGTCCCTCAATCTGCCCTTACGATCATGGCCTCCCAATAATCCACATCCACCAAATTGGCTCTATCACTATCTCTCCACTCCACCAGTAGCTGGTGTGTGGTGAGCATACTGGCGCCGTTGTCCTGTGGCTGCCGTCGCATCATCCAAGTGGATGCTGCACACTGGTGGTGGTGTGGAGAGACAAACCCCCCACCCAT
This sequence comes from Danio tinwini, assembly GCA_903798205.1. NCBI lineage: Eukaryota > Metazoa > Chordata > Actinopteri > Cypriniformes > Danionidae > Danio > Danio tinwini. The sequence goes on from CAIGQZ010001210.1 coordinate 6,102,305, forward strand.
GATTTCTAAGCGCTTTGGGTATATGGCCATACACAATAAATGCGCTATATGAATACACATTACATTACATAAAAATATGTAGCATTTTATGGAATATGTTTTTTCATCTGAAGTAATAGACGTCTGAAATAGATGGACATTAGATATTTGCATAGCACATTTGTCAAACACCATTAGTTCTTGTTTTATACTTCTGTTCTTAATGCTGTTAAAGGGCACTAGTGTTGTCACCATACTGGAAATCGGTACCAATCAATACTGAAATTTTAAAAACGTCCATTTTGAGCGCTGTTGAGCGTGTTCTTAAACAGCGATTATTTGCCATTGTGTTCACATCCTCAACAGTAATGACTGTAGGTGCGTCCCAAATCGCATACTTATGCACTACGCCATTTTGTAGTATAAATAGTGTAAGTAGTGTGTTCACACTAAAACTTTCAACATAATAAGTGCAAATTCATTACGTGGATGATGCACTCATTCAACTGGAAAAATGAAGTGTGGGATGATGAACACTTCATGCACTCAACCACCACAGCTTCACCCATGTAGCGGAAGGGGCGGAGCTATTGGACGCACATGTTGGATAACTTAATTTTGAATTGTGAAAGCAAAATTCTCCTACGAGAGTGATTATAGCGCCTCCCAATGGTGAATGCGGTTATACTCATGGAAGGTATTATTTTGTACTTTATTTCATTAATTTGGCAACCGTCAAACGTCATTAGGGAAAAGGTTTGAACTTCCGATTAGTAAAAAAAAAACATTAGCGTTCGATGTGGGACAACACTACATACATATACAATGCTGTTGAAAATACACAATCTAACATTTCGGATTAAACAATATACTTAAAAATAAGCCAAATGGATAATGATCCTTGCATAATGATCACTGCAAACTAAGCCGAGGCTTTAAAAAAGTGTTTAAATGAAAACGGTTGCAGAAGAAACCACATGCATGTCAGTTTTTAAATTTAGATTCATTAAAACAGTGGTGAAAACACAATGCTAATGCAACTCAAGCAGATCAGAATTATTTAAATTGGGCATACTGTGGTTCCCTACTATGCAAACACATGAATGCTATAAAGGCATTAAAGGGAACTCAGAAACAGAGCTTACTCATGCAGGGTTTCTGCAGGTTTCACAAAGTCAGATTTAAGACTATTTAAGACCATTATGAACAAAACTTCAGACTTATACAGGACTTATTTTATATTATAATTCACTATTTATTAGCCAGATGTTAAAAACAAAATTGTCAGAAATAAATAAATCTAACTCTAGTTTGCTTACATGCATTTTTTTAATAAAACTATATATATATATATATATATATATATACATATATATATATATATATATATATATATATATATAAACTATAATATACTAAATGTATGCACAACAGTCTGTCCAGGTCAGTATCCTCACTATTAATGGACTATAAATACACAGAGACTTTTCAAACCAATATGACTGTTAGAACGATAATTAAAGCATATTATAAATAGAGCTATAAATAGTTTTGTTAAAAGTTCTATAGAGATGGATTGTTGGTGATTGGATGCATGTTGGGTAGCTTTACATGGACATAGGAAAATTAAAAAACCTTTTTACAATTAGTTAAGACCTACAAGACAAAATTTTTGTGAATTTAGGACTTTTTATGGCCTAAAATTGAGTTTTTGAAATTGAAGACATTAAGACTTTAAGACCTCACAGCACCTCTGTAATATATAGAGGAAAAACTGACTGATGGAGTGACTAACTAACTTAGCAGATATTATTCATGCTCAAAACTGCAATTTTACACACTGAAGGAAGTTAAATGCCTAAAATCCATAACAGAACTCACCTATAGGACCCTTTCTGGAAAGTATGAGACTTCAAAATGACTTCATTATAATGCATCCCATTAATGGATGAGGGGGGAAATATTTTACGACCAGACATAAACTATACATCTATACATCTAAACGATGCATTCAACTCAAATTTCTCTAGTTTTATTTTTGTCCACATGGGGAGAAAAACTCTGATGTTTACAAACTCAATACAATTGACAGCCACATGAGAAAAACGATAGTGGGGACAGTCGGTCCTAAAGATCAGATCTGAAAACCAAACTAAATGTGTGCGTCGTAAACAAAGCCTTAAACTGTCAAACATGACAAAACTGTGTACAGTCAGCGAAACCTATGAATTACATTTATCTGACCATGTACGGTGAAACAAAGCATCTAGTGACAGGCAAAATAAACAGAAATTGATCTTTTCACTCACCGGCCACTTTATTAGGTACACAGGTCCAACTGTTTTTAACTCAAAATTCGAATCAGCCAATCACATGGCAGCAACTCAATGCATTTAGGCATGTAGACATGGTCAAGACGATCTGCTGCAGTTCAAACCGAGCATCAGAATGGGGACGAAAGGTGATTTAAGTGACTTTGAACCACAGCCACAGCCTACCTGAGTTTTGTTGCTGACCATGTCCATCCCTTTATGACCTCAGTGTACCCATATTCTAATGGCTACTTCCAGCAGGATAACGCATCATGTCATAAAGCACGAATCATCTCAGACTAGTTTCTTGAACATGACAAAGAGTTCACTGTACTGATATGGCCTCCACAGTCACCAAAGCTCAATCCAATAGAGCACCTTTGGGATGTGGTAGAATGGGAGATTTGCATCATGGATGTGCAGCCGACAAATATGCAGCAACTGCAAGATGCTATCATGTCAATATGGAGCAAAATCTCTGGAATATTTCCAGCACTTGTTAAATTTATGCCACAAAGGATTAAGGCAGTTCTGGAGGAAAAAGTGGGTCCAACCCGGTACTAGTAAAGTGTACCTAATAAAATGGCCAGTGAGTGTATATTCTATATATATCCAATAATGACATATTACTCATATGACATATATAAATTACATATTATATATATATATACAGGGCTTGACATTAACTTTTTTTGATCACCAGCCACTGTGGCTAGTAGATTTCCAACATTACTAGCCACTCGCCATTTTCACTAGCCACAATTTTGTTGTTGAGAAAATATATTTTATATGCATAAATATAACTTTGGCATGCTAAAATGAATTAATTTAGACTTTGTGTTGCGTCCTCAGTCGTTTAATTTTTTTGTGTGTATAACCCTGCTCAATGTGCATGAGCAAATGGGCTGTGATTTCATAGTGTCGCATTGCAATTAGTTTTTATTTCACAGGACTTTTTAGGGCTCAACATTGAGGATTTATTTATCCAAATAATCGCGAATCCTATTTTTGTCGGTCATGCTGCTTCTCGATTCTAAGATGACATTTGCACGCATATTGGGCCATCTTTATTGTCAAACCCTGCTTTTAAGAAAACTATAATTTTAAAATTATCTTCAACCAGCCAAAGTGGCTAGTGAGTGTCTGTCTAACCCGCCACGGCTGAAATCTACCCGCATTTGGCGGGTGTTAATGTAAAGCC
>CAIGQZ010001210.1:6110796-6122096 GCA_903798205.1 Danio tinwini
AACTGCACTGCTTTAATGCACTCCTGCATTGGGCTCACAAATACACTCTAAACTCTGACTACTTCAACAACGTTGATAAGCCGTGGTGGGCATTTCTCTCTGTCTCCGCCGAACACAGCCTACAAATCGCAACAGACTGGGTCATCGGACCAATCAGCACAGATTAGCATTGCGCTAAGGTGGGTTTTGGGAACAAATGGATCGCTGATTGAATCATATGGGAGTCACAGGGATAATTAGGTAAAAATAAATGCATATTATAAGACCATGAACGTGTTTTTTGACCTTGCATGCATATCAGACTGTTGTTAGAGACCCCCAAAACATGACCTTTTTAATGCATAATAGGGGCTCTTTAAAAATTACACAAAAATAAAGCTTTATTTGTAGCCCTATTTATTTATTTTATTCTTTTTATTTAGTAGGCACAGGTGCATGAAAATTCTGTTGTTCATAGATCTTAAAATAAATAAATATTTACAAAATGCAATATTTAATGTGTCAGACAAAAAAATAGGCAAGTCAAATTATTTTTTAAATTAAATTATGATTTAATATTATTCTGATCGGTTAACAGTTAATATATAGTAACATGGTCGTCGGCTGGGAAGATTATAGATTAGTCTATTATAGAATAGATTAAGTCTATTGAACCACAGTCAGAGACTTTTTAAAAATGTATTTAATTAAAAAAATTTTGCCCTCGACTGGCTGGTCACACTGGTGTGATGTAAGAATTTTCTGTTTATAGATCTATTTTTTTTTGTCGCACCATTGAGAAATTAGGTCGCACTCTAGAGCTCTGACAAGTCTAATGATGTTCTAATGTTTTCTGTGCAATGACTTCTACCTTTGGATGGCGTTACTTTAATAATTATTTATTAAAAAAAATCATAATAATGAAACAAAAAAAATGCTGCATAGAAGAAATCATACATGTTCAAACTAATATTTATTTTAAACTCCTAAACTGATGTTTTGATGATACAAGCCCATCTGCATCCTACAATATATTTCATGAGACTTTTTGTTAATGTCCTACGGTCTCCATCTCATCACATCACATACAAGCTTTCATCATCACTAGATGTTGTTTAGACAACATATTAAAACCTGAATCATTTCATATGCACAGTCTTTCTGTACTATGGGCTGCACAATATATTGTTTCAGCATCGATATCGCAATCTGTTCATTCGCAAGTCACATCGCAGAATATGTTTTGTTGAGTTTGCATTACACTTTACCATTTGCATGCATTTCTGATTATTTTTAAAGCATTTAACGATTAAAAGCTTTAATAACGCTTATTTTTATTGAATTATTATAACATTATAGTTCAATTACTGTATTGAACACTGATAAACTCGGAAAATGGTAAAATACTCTTTATTTCAATTGTATCTTTTTTTTGTATATTTATCTGTGCTTGTAGATTAGATTTATTCAATTCTATGCAGATTCACTCACATAAAAGATCATCCCAATCAATCTAACATTATAAATTCTTTCCATATATTTCTTTCCAAGTCATCTGATGAAATTGCATTCATATCGCAATACACATCTGAGACAGGGCTTAACATTAACACTCGCCAGCCTGCCAAATGCGGGTAGATTCCATCTGTGGCGGGTTAGACAGACACCCCCACTAGCCACTTTGGCTGGTTAAAAATCAATAAATTGCCAGAGCTGCTCGTCCCTACAGATTAGAATTTTAGTTTAAGACCGTTTGTCAATATGCGTGCAAATGTGATCTTAGAACTAAGCAGCATAATTGATAATTGTTCGCACTAGCAAAAGAAAGCAGGTGAATACCGAATGAGAGGATGATCAGGCGCACGGTGAGACACAACGTCAATGAGTGAGGCACAGCTGATGTGAAGCGTGCGAGTGCTTAAAAGCTCCCGTTTCCTTGTGCAAAACAACTGTGCCTGGAAACGCAACTGGTGCGATCGATTCTCTTTGAAATAGATTGGAAAAAAGCGGTGCTTGTGCACCCACAGTCCTGCTGCTTTCAACAGATCTCCTGATTTTTTGTATGCAGCAGCTGTTGCCGCTTTCGCTTTTACCATTCTTTGAACAGATTATTAATGGGCCTAACATTAACCGTATGCACATGATCATCCTTTCACTTCAATGTTTTTGACCTGCTTTCTTTTGTGTGCAGTTATTTTTGTTAATATGGTTTATAGGGGTGTGACAAGACGATTGCTCCACGAGACGAGACACGAGATTGGGTTTAAGAGAACAATGGGGGATTTTATACTATTTTTAAGAAGTCTTAATTGATGAATTAAATAAATGAAAAAGTTTTTATTAGCTACTTTATTAACTATTTAGGTGTTTTTTTAACTCACCGTCTCCGTCCTCTGCACTCGACCCATCTGCGGATCTCTGGAAGACAGAAAAAAATTTATAAACCTATTAATTTGGTCTCACGGAAATGGACTACATCACAGGAAAACACAGTACACAGTGAAAAACATCATATTAAACAGGCCTGTTTTTAAGTAATTTCTCCCAGGGGCCAAAAAGGTTTAGTTTGAAATGCGAAGTTTATTTAATTTGCTCAAAATACTTCGGGGAAATCACGTTTTGAGGGTGATTTGTATATCTGTTAGTAAGTCTGCAGCTGAAAATCATCTCACCGCCAGCCAAACCTGTTGAATATACTTGCCAATGCTGAAAATTAGTCCTCACTTCAAGCCTCGCTTCGAGTGTTTATTGAATAATGTCTTCTTTGTTATTGCAATAAAACTCAAAGCTAAATTAAATATTTCCAAGTAAGCGTCTTCCATCATAACATCCTCAGGTTATTATGGAAAGAGGCTTTGCTTAGTTGGGGAAAGTACAAACTCAAAGCTGCAGCAATTCATTTCTCATCCACCAAAATGGAAATGCAACTGTTTGTTTGAGCAGCTCATTATAGCTACATTTGCTCAAAAAAACTGCTTGAGTTTGAAACAGGACTTCCTGTTGGTTGAGATAATAGCGGACGTGAGTGTTTAAAGTAATGGCTTTTGGTACCACTGCATTTTTAAGCAACTATAGACACACTAAATGTGTAAAGGGGACCTTTTATGCCATTTTTTACAAGATGTAAAAATAAGTCTCTGAAGTCCCTAGAGTGTGTATGTGATGTTTCAGCTCAAAATACCACACAAATAAAGTGTATCTCTTTGAAACTGTTTTGGTGACTGTCACTTTAAATTCAAATGAGATTTAAATGAGCACTTTTTTAAAAAGGGCGGAGCTACAAATGCCTGTGTCAGCATAGTGGCAGATTCAAAAACATGACTAACTCCTATGCTAATGAGGGAGAGATGGTGACTAGTGGGTGGGGCTTTCCCCCTCTGATGACACGTACAAAGGGAGAATGTCAAAGTGTTTCTGTTTTTAATCGAGTGATTTTAAATAATACAATTAATACATTTTTACAATTAGAAGCTGCTTATATTTACAAACTGTTGCCACACAACTGTGTTTAAACCCCTTATAAAAGTGATTTTTGCATAGAAGATTTTTTTTACGTTTATGTTGCAAGATAAAAATCATATTGGTGTGGAGGCATGATATAAATTGTAGTTTTTTATTAGCCAATCAGAGCAAACATACCTTTTGTGCTTTGTCCTTCTGAAACACAAACACTGGAGGAGCAATGGCAGGCTTCTCTGTTGAACAGACAAAAAACAAAGAACATTAGTTCATTCATTCATTTTCCTTCGGCTACGTCTTTATTTCAGAGGTTGCCACAGTGGAATGAACTGCCAACTATTCCAGCATATGTTTTACACAGCGGATGCCCTTCCAGCTGCAAACCAGTAAGGGAAAACACCCATACACTCTCACATTCACACACACTCATACACTACATCCAATTTAGTTTATTCAATCCACCTATAGCTCATGTGTTTGGACTGTGGAGGAAACTGTAGCACTTGGAGGAAACCCACGCCAACACTGGGAGAACATGCAAACTCCACACAGAAATGCCAACTGGTGGCTCAGTGGATAGCACTGTCGCCCAGCCGGGACTCGAACCAGTGACCAGCGACCTTCTTGCTGTGAGGCGACAGTGCTAACCACTGAGCCACCATCCCGTCCAAAGAACATTAGTATACAAAATTCATACAATTTAATAAAGAAGGTATTGGATGCATGTCAGACAAATTTAATATCAAGATGAATGTCAAACTCTATTCTCAGACTCTATTCGACAGAATTTACACAAAAAAAAGACAAAGTTTAGATATTGTTTTTCTTTAAGTAGGGCTGTGCAATGCTGAAAACAATGCTATATTGTTGTTTGGTACTGAAATAATAATTCTTACAATATAACATTTCCCTTGGAAAAAAACACTATTTTTATTAGCTATGTTCTTAAATCATTTATGTTACGATATTAATATAAACAGGCAAAAGATATTCTTCAGATCTAATTCTGACTATAAAACTGTGTCAAGGTGCAAACATTTAGTCTTGAAAACACTATGAATGGGTGAAAACCTCAGCAGATACTCTATTTCTGATTGGCTGTTGTCATATTCCTGTCATTAGTGTTTATTTTCAGATCTGGTTTCAGCTCCAGCCAATAGCACAACAGCAGCTACTGGGAAGGCAGGGATAAAGATAGCAATGTCCCATCTGATTGGTCAAATTTAGATAAACAACCAATGCATAAAACAAATGTAATTCATCACACGTCTGCGATACATATTGCATATACTATTATCACGATAATGACAATAATGATTGCGATATATTGTGCAGCTTACTTGAAGCTGGAATAGCTATTGCATTATGCTAAAATAGTATGGATGCTCCATCTTTGAAATTATGGGAAAAGGAGATACTGAAATGTATCTACCAAGAGAGTACAGCAAGAAAAAGCACGTTGATCATCTTTGGCAACCATACATGAATATTATGTAAACTGAGAATATTGCTTGAACTCGAGAATATTGCTTGATTTATTTTGGACATTGTAAACACTCACTGGTTATTTTTTTACATTTAATTTATTTATGTGCTTTGAACTTAATTTTTAATTCTACTATTATTATTATTATGAAAGTTTATTATTTAGTTACTTACAGTGCATCTGGAAAGTATTCATAGCGCTTCACTATTTCCACATTTTTTTATGTTACAGCCTTATTCCAAAATGGATTAAATTCATTTATTTCCTCAAAATTCTACACACAATATCCCATATTGACGGTGTGAAAAAAAGAGTTTTTGAAATTGTTGCAAATTTATAAAAAAAATTTTTTAAAAATCACATGTACATCACTATTTACAGGCTTTGGTGTGAGGCTCTAAATTGAGCTCAGGTACATTCTGTTTCCACTGATCATTCTTGAGATGTTTCAGCAGCTTCGTTGGAGTTCATCTGTAGTAAATTTAGTTGATTGGACATGATTTGAAAAGTCATACACCTGTCTATAAGGCCCCAGGGTTGATGGTGCATGTCAAAGCACAAACCAAGCATGAAGACAAAGGAATTATCTGTAGACCTCCCAGACAGGATTGTCTCGAGACACAAGGCTGGGGAAGGTTACAGAAAAATGTCTGCTCTGAAAGGCCTCCATCATACGTAAGTGGAAGATGTTTGGAACCACCAGGACTCTTCCTAGAGCTGGCCGGCCATCTAAGCTGAGTGATCAGGGATAGAAGGACCTTAGTCAGCGAGGTGATCAATAACCCGATGGTCACTCTGTCTGAGTTCCAGCGTTCTTCTGTGGAGAGAGGAGAACCTTACAGAAGGACAACCATCTGTGCAGCAATCCACCAATCAGGCCTGTATGGTAGAGTGGCCAGATGGAAGACACTACCCACCTGGAATTTGCCAAAAGGCATCTGAAGGACTCTCAGATCATAAGAAACCAAATTCTCTGGTCTGATGAGACTAAAATTGAACTCTTTGGAGTGAATGCCAGGCGTTACGTTTGGAGAAAACCAGGCACCGCTCATCAACTGGCTAATACCATCCCTACAGCAAAGCATGGTGGTGGCAGCATCATGCTGTGGGGATTTTTTTTTAGCAGCAGGAACTGGAAGACTAGTCAGGAAGGGAATAGAGGGAAAGATGAATGCAGCAATGGACAGAGACATCCTGAATCAAAAGCTGTTTCAGAGTGCTCTTGACCTCAGACTGGGGCGTAGGTTCATCTTCTAGCAGGACAATGACCCAAAGCAGACCGCCAAAATATCAATGGAGTGGCTTCACAACAACTTGATGAATGTCCTTAAGAGACCCAGCCAGAGCTCACACCAAAATCATATTGAACATCTCTGGAGAGATCTGAAAATGGCTGTACGCCATCGCTTCCCATCCAACCTGATAGAGATAGAGAGGTAATGCAAAGAGGAATAGGCAAAAATTCCCAAAGACAGGAGTGCCAAGCTTGTGGCATCATATTTAAAAAGACTTGTGGCGGTAATTGCTGCCAATGGTAAATCAACTAAGTATGAGCAAAGGCTGTGAATACTTATGTATGTACTTAGTGCATTACATAGCGGTATGACGCATGATGTGCCCCACACACGATTTTGCTTCTTGTTTATATACACTATGAACAGCAGCTACGCTAATTATTCTCCTTATTCTGTATTTCCACCTGGGGGTACTCATCTCGAGACCCTCAGACTATGCAGTGCCACTGATGCGCTCCAAGACCAGCGACGAGACGATCCCAAGGTTCCCGGACCAGGCCGTATCCTGAGCTGCTGCTGTGGTATTCATGATGGAGAGCATAAGACTGATTCCTGTGATGCTCCAAAGACAGACGTGTCTTTGCGGAGGTCCAGCTACTGAGCCTAGACTGCAGCTCTGCACAAGACGTTTGGCCATAGGAGAAATGGTCGTGCCCAACTGAGCCTGGTTTCTCTCGAGGTTTTTTAAATTCTTCACTTCACCAATTGGTGAAGTTTTTTTTTCCTCGCCGCTGTCGCCACTGGCTTGCATGGTTTGGGATCTGTAGAGCTGCGCATCGATGGAATTGCTCCTCAGTGTTTGGACTATCAGTAGTGATTATTAAACCACACTGACCTGAGCTAAACTGAACTGAACTTAAACTCTGAAAACTGAACTGACACTGTTTCAATTCACTATAAACTTCCATGTGAAGCTGCTTTGACACAATCTACATTATATAAGCGCTATACAAATAAAGATGAATTGAATTGAAAAATGTGATTTATCAGGTGTTTTATTTTTAGTAAATTTGCAGCAATTTCAAAAACAAATTTTCCACGTTGTCATTATGGGGGGTTGTGTGTAGAATGTTGAGGAAACAAATTAGTTTAATCCATCTTGGAATAAGGCATTAAACAATGTGGAAAAAGTGAAGCGCTATGAATACTTTCAGGATGCACTGTATTTTATGGCTATAAAATGCAATTTATATGTATAATAAATTTTGTAGGCCACATTGCTATTGTGAGTTAATAAAATAATAATAGTAATAAAATTCAACTAAATGAATTATTAACGTTAATAATTGTACAATTTATCATGCCTTAATGCTTTTAAAATCTTTATACAGTCACAGGCCTCAAAATAATTGTAATAATGACTCAACATTGCATATCCTGCGAAGTGAAGGGTATACTGTGCCGCCCTACACTGTGGCCTAGAATTATGTATGGTCAAAAAATGAAAAACTGAAATACTGACAGGAAAAAAGGACACTAGTAGAAAATCTATGATGCTTCCAATGATAAGTTTGTTTTTTAATTTTAGCAAGCAAGAAAACAGCTCATCTTTGGTTCACCATTATTATAGTTCAGATGGATCCAAGTTTCCCTACATCACACACAAACATCCAAGATAATCATTCACAAAATTGGTCATTTCCTAAAAGGGTTTATTTAAGGACAGACCGTAAGCTGACCAATAGCAAATCTTGGTCTTGACGTAATATCTCCAAATACACAACTACATCTTGAACAAATGCTCTTAAACATACCATTTTTAGTCAATTTCAAGAGTTTGATTCTGATAAATAAAAAAGCTATCAATAGATAAAGCACTTAATGCAGTGAATCACACAAATTTACCAATATAGCGAAACCCTTTCTAGGTTATTTGTGTAGGCTTTTATTTTACAGCACTGTAAAAATACTCACAAATGTCTCTGTCACTATTTTCCAAACTATTACATTTGATTTACCAAAGTCACACAAGTGCCAATTTCACATCTGTCACATCCATAATGGAGATCTGTCAAATCCGTAACCAAGCTTTTCCCTCATAAATGCAAAAATGTCAAATAAAATTAAATCAATCATTTTTGTTCTATAGTGAGTCTGCTTTTTTCCTTTTGATTAGCAATGCTTCTTTTGGGTTGTGCAGTTTATTTGTATGTTGTATACTGTAAACTCGCAGACTTTATTGGTCACATCCATAACCAGAGCTTTACATCAACCCCCAGGAGTCGAAGACCGCGTATACGCGTTTTGACCAAGCGGCAACCTCCCACTCTCCCTCGGGAAGCCCATACGGAAGTAACTGAAACTGCAATTCATTAAAATTCCGCTAGTCCTGGCTCCATAATAGAGCAAATTTTAATTGAGCCTACTGTTAAAATGGCCATGAAGCATGTACATCAATAATTGTCACATATTGTTGTAGCACAGTTTGTGCTGAATACAAATAAAATGCATGTTGGCCAATACCATGTAATAAGTAGCTGAAGTTAGCACCAATGTCAGGGCATGTCACAACATCTCTTAGGGGCCCCAAAATCACCTCAGACCCCTGAGGGTTAACACCCGCCAACCTGCCAAATGTGAGGAGATTTCAGCTGTGGCGGGTTAGATAACCACTCTCACTAGCCACTTTGGCTGGCTGAAGATCATTTTAATTTATAGTCATCTTAAAAGTAGGGTTTGATAATAGAGATGACCCAATATGCGTGCAAATGTCATCTTAGAATCGAAAAGAAGCATGACCGACAAAAATAGCGTTCACTTGAGCAAAAGAAAGCAGGTGAAAACCGAATGAGAGGATGATCACTCGCACGCACAGGTGATGTGATGCGCGTGACTGTTTAAAAAGCTTGTGAGCTCCTGTTTCCTGGCGCGAAGTAACCGTGCCTGGAAACGCCACTGCTGCAATCGGTTCTCTTTAAAAAAGACTGGACAAAAAGTGATGCCCGTGCACACACAATCCTGCTGCTTCCAAAAGCTCCGGATGTTTTTAAAAAGATGTCTTTTTGTAAGCAGCAGCGGTTGCCATTTTTGTTTTAACTATTCATTAAACAGAACAGATTATGGGCCTACCGTTACCCGTGTGTGTGTGATCATCCTTCCATTATCTCATGTTATGCCTTTCACCTGCTTACTTTTGCTTATGGTTATTTAGTTAATATGGTTTAATTATCATTGTTACAGTAACATTGCTTTAATAGGAGATTAACTCTCCATGTATGTGTAGTTAACTTGTGATCTGAGAGACCTTTAGCCTGGACAGACAAGGCTACTGCATAGTTTTAGATACATGGCAATAATTATTTTTTAAATGTAAATGTTTTGTTTAAAGAAAGGTTTTGTTGAATAAAAAGTGCATGTATACAGCTATATTTAGCATATATTGATATATTATTATACATTTGTGGCTAAGAAATAATTTTTTATTATTTATTAGAGATAAATTTGGTAAATCCTTAATGTTGAGCCCTGAAAATCCTGAGACATAAAAATGAATTGCAATGTGACACTATGAAACCACAGCCCATTTACTCATGCACATTGAGCAAGTTCATACACACAAAAAAGTGAAATGAATAAGAAGGGACATAACACAAAGTCTAAATCAAGTAATTTTAGCATGCCAAAGTCAAATTTATGCATATAAAATATATTTTCCCAACAACAAAATTGTGGCTAGTGAAAATGGAGAGTGGCTAGTAATGTTGAAAAACTACTAGCCACAGTGGCTGGTGATCAAAAAAAGTTAATGCCAAGCCCTGTCCTTAACGAATGTTTATTATTATATTTAAAATATAAAATATGTTTACAGATTGATATTTTTCTTATCCCATAACTCTGTGGTCAGTTGTTTTGGAAAATATAAACCGATGCGTCAATATAACGTTAACATATACTTTCTATGTGAATTTATGTTTTGAGTTTTTACTGCAAATGTCACATCCATAACGCTGGAATTGCTCAAGTGGTTTCAATTTGATCAATGATACTCTAAAATCTATCAAGAAGACACCTTTTTAAACATTTCCCGTAACATTTTCTAAATATAATGTTGTCTTTTATCATTTAAAAATATACATTCTATTAAAATATGTTTTATATCATAAAATTATTCTTACAATGCATTCTTCCCCTTTAAATAAATATGAGTGTGTTTAAGTCTTGAGCGGCAAATTTGTATGTACACTCAAAAAAAAAAGAAGTTTATTGTTTGTTCAGTACAAACTACAGGGTTGGCCATTTATATGGATACACCTTAATAAAATGGGAATGGTTGGTGATATTATCCTGTTTGTGGCACATTAGTATATGAGAGGGGCAAACTTTTCAAGATGGGTGGTGACCATGGTGGCCATTTTGAAGTCGGCCATCTTGGATCCAACTTTTGTTTTTTCAATAGGAAGAGGGTCATGTGACATCAAACTTTTTGGGAATTTTACAAGTATCCTTACAGTATCCATAGTTTCAGGTGCTGCACATCTTGTATCTTCATACCATAGACAATCGCCTTCAGATGAACCCAAAGATAAAAGACTAAGGCAGTCAGATCGGAAGACCTTGGGGGTCATTCAACTGGCCCACAACGACCAATCCACTTTTTAGTAAACTGTTCATCATGAAATACTCGGACCTGACACCCATAACGTACACCATTGTTTTTCTTGTGAAATTCCCAATAAGTTTGATGTGTCACATGACCCTCTTCCTTTTGAAAAAACAAAAGTTGGAACCAAGATGGCCGACTTCAAAATGGTCACCACCCATCTTGAAAAGTTTGCCCCCTCGCATATACTAATGTGCCACAAACAGCACGTTAATATCACCAACCATTCCCATTTTATTAAGGTGTATCGATATAAATGGTCCATCCTGTACTTATTTAAAATGAGCTGAATCACAATTCTTGACGGTTCTTTTTGGGACAACTTGTTTTCTGTTCAACCCAACAAACTAGTTTTTACATCGTAACATATAGCAAGTCCTAGTAGACCTGTCACAATAATCAATATAAGGACTTATTACACAAGACACGGACATGACCTCAATCATTATGCAAATATATATATATATATATATATATATAT
>CAIGQZ010001210.1:6161028-6179291 GCA_903798205.1 Danio tinwini
GGTAACAATCAAAGAAATCCATATATGAAAAGAAAACAAATCTAATTTCTTTACAAAAGAAATTGTGTGTAATAAAATGAAATGACACAGGGGGAAAAAAGTGTTGAACACATGAAGAAAGGAAGATGTAGAAAGGCAGTGAAAGCCCAGACAGCAGCTTAAATCTCTCAGAAGTTCTTCAGCAACCCTTTCAGTGTAAATGAGCAGGACGTCTACATCAGCAGGAGGATGAAGATAAAACCAGGGTGGACATTTCAGCAAGACAATGATCTAAAACACAGCCAAGGAAACTTTCAAATGCTTTCAGAGAAAAAAAAAATCAAGCTGTAGAATGGCCCACCCAATCACCTGACCTGAATCCAATAGAAAATACAAAATAAAGAGCAGATTTGACACTGTTGAAATCTGTGGAAAAACTCACACCTGAGCAATGCATGTGACTTCAGGGCGTCTTTAAACTGCCAGCCCCAAAAAAGCCTTTTATATAAAGTATTAGATACATTTCAGTAGTTCATCACTTTCTCCTTTTGTCATTTCATTGTCATTACACACAACTCATTTTTCAGATTGCTTTTGTTTTAATATTTATGTTTGTATTGTTTGGGTTACCAAAATCTGCTTCAATTCCACGTCAACAGCTCCTTTAGAAATATTCCCAGGTAAATCATATTACTCCAGTTGTATCATCATTGCATTGACTCCCTATTAAATATCGTATAAATCTAAAAAAGTTTTATTGACTACCTACAAAGCCCTGAACGGCTTAGCTCCCCAGTATTTAAGGAAGCTCCTGGTGTATTATAGCCCCTCACGTCCCCATACGCTCAATTAATTCTGGACAATTGATTATTCCCAGAATATCAAAATCAACTGTAGGCAGTAAATCTTTCTCATATCTGGCACCTAAACTCTGGAACAGCCTTCCTACCACAGTTTGGGAAGCAGACACACTCTGTCAGTTTAAAACTAGATTAAAGACACATCTGTCACAAAGATATACACAGGAGACCCAAATGCAAGATGATTTATTAAAAGGAATAACAAGAGTCACAACTGGTATAGATCTCACCAGATATAGTGTGGAGCAAGGGTGCTCATACCAGGAATTCAACACGCTAAACAGCGGTAAAAGTTCATCCGAGAAACAGATCCGAAGTGAAGTCTCTCTCTGATATCTCACTAGATATCAAGAGAAGGGGAGGTTAGCGCTATGGAGGAACTCTCAAGGAAACTGGCACGCTTACCAGCGGTAAAAGTTCATCAGAGTAGCGATTCGGGATGAAGTCTCTCACTGATATCGTTGTCAGCAGAGCAGGCAGTTGCATCAATGAAACGGAGACGAGCATAAGGTCCAAATATAACAGGCTTATGGAGAAACACCACCTACAGATCGAGCGAGAGCGCCTAACAGGAAGCAGACACAGGAGTGAACAAACAACGGACTGACAAACGCTATCTGCAAACACTGAACATAATGTGCAACAGCTGTGACTGATAGAAAACAGCTGAGTGAGACGAGTGTTAACAAGACACGTGACAACCCAGCTGATGAATGTAAACACACACCACGCGGTGAAGATAAACCCAAACAAACACACCCACTTCCCACACACACACACATGCAAGAAGAACAGATAGATCCACAACCGTGACAACATCTCTTTGCATTAGCATAAAACACAAATCCAAATTCTCTAAAGGATTGTTAGTCTGCATTATTTAGAGCAGCCGGAGCCGGGAACACTTCCCAAAAGACATTATAAATTGAACGGCATCTGCACTCATGTTAGTCTTTTTTTAATATTCCAGAGGTTTCCATAATCCTGGACCAGGCCGTATCCTGAGCAGCTGCTGTGGTGGTCACGGAGGAGTGGAGCGCATGAGACTGATTCCTGTAAGACCCCAGTGACAGACGAGTCCTCGCATTGACCCTGAAGGGTCAGCCTGTACACCAGCCGGTGACCACACCCACCTGTCGCTTCTCCACGATGGACGTCCAGCGTTCTCCAGCCTCTGGCGCCTAGACTGCAGCTCTGCACAAGACGTTTGGCTTTAGGAGAAATGGTTGTGCTCAACTGAGCCTGTTTTTTTTTAAGTTAGTGAAGTTAGTTCCTTGCCACTGTCACTACTGGCTTGCTTGGTTTGGGACTTGATGGATTTGCTCTTCAGTGTTTGGACTCTCAGCAGTGAATATTAAACCACACTGAACTGAACTAAACTGAACTTCAACTCTAAAAACTGGACTGACAGTTTCAATTAACTATAATCTTCTATGTTAAGCTGCTTTGACACAATCTACATTGTAAAAGCGCTAAATAAATAAACATGAATTGAACTGAATGCACATGATGTTTTCAATACTTATTTTCCCCGCTATATAACCCACACAGTGAGTATAAGTATTAACATAACGTTTCTTCTATAGAATCCCTTTAGGAGAGACAAACATCGGTATGTCATTCAGAAAGAGTATAAAGCTTTTAAATGAATGTGAAGCAGCTCAAATCATTTGATCTTGGATAAACTCTTTGTTTTGTCACGCATTATCTCTTCCATCCACATCTCATTTGTGAAGTTTGTTTCCTCTGAGCGATGTGAATATCTCTGTTTAATCTCTCAGAGTCTCCTGGAGACGTGATATAAGTTCATTGTTTACGAGCGACTGAAGATCACGGCTGATTTTGAGCAGTGTTGATGGAGGCTTTTTAAATTCTCCATCTGCCCCGGGACAATCTGATCCACTCATGATTAATGACATTGATATTTTCTCCAAAAAACATGCAGAAAATGACCTCAGCGTTGTTAACTTAGCATAACATCAGAGCGCGAGGACAATGCACATTTTAGTTTTTTTCTCAGGCAAAAAAAAAAGAAACAACAAGCACGGTTGGCGGCAGACCATCATTTTCTGGAGGTCTTTTTTTTTTTTTTTTTGAAGGGGGTAGAAATATCTCTTTGCTATCGTTAGACATCAGTGCTATTAATCCATCATGATGATCTCTTACGGGAAGATGAGATTTACATGCCAACATTACTTTTTTTGCTGTCTTTCATGCTCTCTTTCACTGTTGTTATGCCAGATCAATGTCAATGTTTGGACACATTTTCTTGATTTTGAGCCCATTTTCTCTTGAACTTAATGAAATTAAGCCTTCAGCAAATCATAAATGCAGTAGGGGGTCTGATAAATTTTTAATTCTGAACAATATGTAATAGGGCGGCAAGGTGGCTCAGTGGTTAGCACTGTCGACTCATACTAAGAAGGTTGCTGGTTTGAGTCCCGGCTGGGCTAGTTGCCATTTCTATATGGAGTTTGCATGTTCTCTCCGTGTTCACATGGGTTTCCAAACACATGGGTGAGCTAAATTATCCGTATTGTATGTGTGTGAATGAGTGTGTATGGATGTTTCCCAGTAATGGGTTGCAGTTAGGCATCCGCTGTATAAAACATTTTCTGGATAAGTTTGCGGTTCATTCCGCTGTGATGACCCCTGGCTAATTAAGGGACTAAGCCAAAAAGAAAATCAACGAATGGTAATCAGAAATGTTTCTTGATCCTCAAATGCTGATATTAGAATTATTTCTGAAAGATCGTGTGACACTGAAGACTGGGGCAATTTAGCTAAAATATATTAAATGATAAAATACACTTATAAACGTGTTCAAATAGTAAGCAGCACATATGTTTGTTGTTTATTTGTTTGTTTACTTTATTTATAGAGCACATTTAAAAACAACAGATGTTGACCAAAGTGCTTGACAAAACGACCAGCATACAAAATCTATACTTATATATAAGCAAACTTTGTAAAAACAGATTCAAATTAATTAATTGCAATCAAAAAGCAAGAGACAGAAGGTGATTTTTTAAATGAGACTTCAAGAGTTCACACTTAGCTGATGATTGATTATAAGCAAGTTTGGCATGCTGTCCCGGGAGAGAGCCCTGAGCTCAAAAGGTCCTTGAGCCCTGGGCTCCCTCCCGTTTGCAGGGCGAGAGGGGAGCTTTGAGCTCAGGTAGATCTCGAGAACTCCCCCCTTTTGTAAGAGTTGATGACAGAAAATTGTCGCGACGGAGAGATATGCTGATGGATAAAAGTTTGACTATTGCTAAATTTAGATTGTTCAATTAACTTGTAGTGCATGTTTTTGGAACGTGGGAGGAAACCGGAGAACCCGGGGAAAACCCACGCAAGCACGGGAAGAACATGCTAACTTCACACAGAAACGACAGCCGGTCTGTTAAAGGACTTGAACCGGTGACGTTCTTGCTGTGAGGCTGCAGTGCTAGTCACTGGGCCACCGTGCCGCCCTATGAAAGGAAAAGAGGAGGAGTAGGGGTGGAAGGGGGGATTCTTCAAACGAAGATGACTGTAGTAAGAAACCCTGGCTCTTTATAGTGGGTTAGAAATCGTCTGATTGGTTGGTCATACATGGTTAATGCATGACCAGCCGTGTTCAATCATAATCACGTGATCTTCTCGAAATTAGTTTATAAATAAACTTCACTTAACAACACCAAGAGAAGAGTATGACCTAATAACGGCAGACCGTTCCACAGATGAGGGTCGGTGACAGAAAAAGCTCTGTCACCTCTTAAGTTTAACCGTGATTTGGGAACAACTAGCTGAAACTGGTTTTCCGGCCTCAATGAAGTATGCAAGTGAAGAAGCTCACTAATGTAAGTAGGTGCCAGACCACTCAAACCTTTAAAAACAAATAACAATAATTTGTATTGAATCCTAAATTGGACTGGAAGCCAGTGAAGGGATGATAAAACTGGTGAGATACTAGAATTTTTTTTGTCCCAGTTAAAAGCCTGGTAGCTGCATTTTTAAACCAGCTGCAGGTGGACAATTGAAGCCTGCGAAACTCCTGAATACAAAAAGTTGCAGTAGTCCAATCTCGACATAATAAAAACATTGATGATGGTTTCCAACTCCTTAAAAGACAGAAAAGGCTTCAATTTGGCGATGTTCTATAATTGAAAGAAACCACTTTGGACGGACGACTTTATTTATTTGCTTCTCAAACTTTAACTCCATGTCAAAAATAACTCCAAGACTTTTTGCGTGATTGTGGACCTTAGGCTATATAAATTATTAGGCTCTATAAATACAAAACATAAATGGTAGCAATGTTTCAATTTTAAATTTGGCAACACTTTACAGTAAAGTTCCATTATTCATTCATGCATTCATTTTCCTTACGCTTAGTCCCTTTATTCATCAGGGGTCGCCACAGCAGAATGAACCGCCAACTGATCCAGCATGTTTTTACACAGTGCCTATCCAGCTGCAATCCAGTACTGGTAAACACCCATACACTCTCACATTCACACTCACACACTACAGCAAATTTAGTTCATCCAATTCTCCTATAGCGCATGTGTTTGGACTGTGGGGAAACCGGAGCACCCGGAGGAAAACCACGCCAACGCGGGGAGAACATGCAAACTCCACACAAAAATGCCAACTGACCCAGCCGGGACTCAAACGAGTGACTTTCTTGCTGTGATGCAACAGTGCTAACCACTGAGCCATCGTGCCACCTTATATATTATATCTTATATTTTAGGTATATTTTAAATAATTCAATTAATAATGATGTATAAAATTGAATTACTTAAATTACAACAAAGCAACAATTTGAGGAAAATATAAATTTAGCTGTAACAAATTACAGTAATTTTGTTAGTTCGGTCAAAAGCAAAAATATACTTTTATTTAAAGTTACAAAAGATTTTTCCATAACAAAAATCTATGTTGTACCAAAATAATACAAAATAAAAATAATGTCTTTATATTTTCATTCATTTTCTTTTCAGCTTAGTCCCTTTATTAATCCTGGGTCGCCACAGCGGAATGAACTACCAACTTATCCAGCACACGTTTTACGCAGAATACCCAATTCACCTGTACTACATGTATTTGGAGTGTGGGGGAAACCGGAGCACCACTACACACAGATACGTCAACTGACCCAGCCAAGGCTCGAACCAGCAACCTTCTTGCTGTGAGGCAACAGCACTACCTAGTGCGCCACTGCGTCGTGTATATTTTAAATACTTTGTGTGAATGGAATTTATTTCTTGACCACAACAAATGTTTTGATTTACAGTTGAGGTCAAAACTATTCGCCCTCAGTTGTATTTTTTTTTCTTTTTCAAATATTTCCTAAACGATGTTTACCAGAGCAAGGACTTTTTCACAGTATTTCCATTATAATTTTTTTCTGGAGAAAGTCTTATTTGTTTTTATTTTGGCTAGAATAAAAGCAGTTTTAAATTTTTTAAACCATTTTAAGGTCAATATTATAAGCCCCCTTTAAAGGTGCTGTGTGTAAGTTTTTGACTCTTCTAAAGCATAAAAATACCATAATATGTGTGCAGATATTTAAGAAACATCCCAAGTGAACATACTTGTTTATCTGAAAAACAATGCTGAAGTCAGATATTCTGCTTTGAAAATGTTTAGGTAAATTTCACCTACACAATGCCAGTTTAGCCAATTATATTTCAGCACTCCGGGTTGCCTTGTTGGAAAACAGCGTATTTCATTCATTCATTCAGAAAGGCTCTGAAAGCATGCGTCTGTGACTGAAAATGCGACCTCCGGTGGACATAGCAAACGTTCATAGCAGTTCCACGTGAGGTTATTAATTATCAAATGATTGAAATATTAGGAACGTAAACATTAGGTGAGCAGGTTACGTTGTAACCACGTGTCCTAACAACACACTTTGTGACGAGATACGCAGTGATGAGCAGTTTGGCTGTTTGCACCAGACGAAACACGACAGAAATGTAAATACAGCCATTCAGAAGCACAGAATAGTGCACTCACTCACGAAACGGTAAGGTTTATAATCTATTTAATACATGTTAATCCTCTTTAACATCATTAAATGTAGATGCTGAATCACTCATATGTGTTTTCTTCTAAAGTTCAATGTCAATCGGTTTATTGTATTTTCAAGATCTGAGGTGAACTATCTGCTGCTGCTTTCAGTATATGGCAATAAATGTGATGTAAAATTGCATTCAAACTCACATTGTTAGCATTTAGCACTGAATAAAGCATACAAGGTTTACCTGAGGTGATCACTGGTTTCTGTTGTTCAGCTGTGAGAAATAGAAGCCATTTCTAATATATCAATTCGAGCTGTTGGTTAGAACCAAAACTCCTTTTAATATGGAAAATATTCCCTCTATCGCGTGTCGTTGCTTTTATGTAGAACACAGTTTAAATCACTCGCTCCTGTCCTCAATCTGGCAACCCGCTTGCGTTTATTTTGATCCAGGAATGCAATACCTAGTTCAACCACTGGGTGTCAAACTTACAAACTGCACCTTTAAGCAACATTTAGACGATTGTCTACAGATCAAACCATCATTATATAGTAGCTATGTTTCCATCCAAAAATGCGAATAACTTTATGTGCAGAACTGAATAATTGCATAAAAGACGTGCGAATAAAGCAGCGTTTCCATCCAATGAGTCAAAGCTAAAAAAATCGTCACTTCCAGATTAACTGGTGCCAAATATCAACAGTAAAAATGGAATTTGCTGCGGTAAGAGAAGCTGCGTGAATCTTTTCTTTTTTTAATAAATGACCTGCGCCTCAGAAGGCAATCCTGACACGCAGTGAATGTGCGGTGGTGTTTGAAGACGTGAGACACGGAGGACAGACGCTATTGATTCTGGAGGTCATTAATAATATAATAACACTAATACTGAAATGGTTAAGGTGTTGATGATCTCTTATAACAAAATCACATGAGCTTTTTTTAATGAGCATACTGGAATTTGTGCGATAAAAGTGTTTCCATCATAGTTTATGCGCATCTTCTCTTATCGAATAAAAAGTGTATCATACTCAGCGCATTTTTAAAATGTATGAGCATCTTGTCGTTTCCATCAACCGTTTTTATAATGCGCATATGCAAAATGCGAACGATGGAAACGTAGCTATTGACTTGCCTAATTACCCAAACTTGCTTAATAGGGTATATGCCGAAGTATGCTAATAGAACCAGCAGCAAGATAAATCAGTTTGACATTTAAGCGGGATCGTTGGTTACCGCAACTGAATCCTCATGAACAAACAACTCTTTTGAACTGATTCTTCTATGATGAGTCAAGAAACAACCTACAAAGAAGCAAACTTACTACGTCGAAGTATAACTACTCTAGTGGACATTTATGAAGAACTTTTGTAATGAATTAGTTCAGTCGATATGAAGTAAACTATAGAATCAACTAGCTGCGAAATGAATCAACGCTACTCGAATCAACGACAACGCGAGCGTAATGTGATTAATTAAACATAACTTCCCCTACAAAAACAAACTAATTTGCCAGTAACCTGGGTTAAGCGCTTCCGATAAACTGTATGCCATTGCAAAATCTGTGCGTTTAAGGTCTGTTTTCTTTAAAAATCAGCGATCTCGACTGACTGAGTGATATCCTATATAAAGCGGGTCTCAGATTGTACAAGAAGCACTGCATTAAATTACATTTATTTGCATTTATTTTACCCCAGTATATTCAATGGAGATTCTGTATGGAGTCAATATAGGGCCGTATATACTTGCAACATCAAATAAAGTTTTGCAAACAATATTGAATATTGAGCAAAAAAAATTATAAATAAATGCAAATCTCCAAAAATCGCAAAGCAAAAATTTATTTTTGACAAATAAAATTAATTTTGCTAACAAAAATAAAGAACTGCAAAGGGAAGATTAATCTTGAGAAATAGGAATGAAATTTGCAAACAAAAAAAGCTAAAATATTAGCATATATTATATATATAACCTTGAGTTTGCAAAACTGTTTTCACTTTTCACGTTTCTGTGAGTTTCACTTTGTGTCCCTGATTTGACAAGGGGGAGGAGTCAAGGGAACTTGGGCGTTCATGGAAGGTCAGGACTAGGCATGGGACGATAATTGTTTTCAAGGTATACCGCAGTTTGGAAAAGTCAAGGTTTTTTTTAACAACAGTATCTCCAGCAGAAAAGATATCCAAAGATGCCATTTTAAATTGTAAATAAATCTGTGTTTTTGAAACGAATGAAGACAGCAGACGTCAATGATTCATTTTCATTATTTGGCCTGGCACGTTTACTGCTCCAAAATATTATAAATGTTTTTCAAAATAAAATATATTGTGTTCAAAGGGGGGAAAACTTTTAGTTTTTTACACAGAGATTAAAAAAGAATATATTTTAGAGCAGTAATCACAATACTGGGATACCGTGAAACCGTGATATTTTTACCCAAGGTTATTATACCGCCAGAATCTTATACCGGCCCATGCTTAGTCAGGACCTGCCTCCATTTAGTCATTACGTGGAGACACAATATCACCAAGGTAATCTTACAGCCCAGTAGTTCCGAGCCTGCCATAAATGTGCAAGTTCCCTTGACTTCGCCCCCTAGTCAAATCAGGGCCACAAAGTGAAACGTGCAGAAACGGGAAGTGCAAAGTGAAAACAGCATGGCAAACTCATGGTTGACTAAAAAGCAAATCGAAATGAGCATTGCAATTGACTGGATGTTTTTTTAAGGCAATGCTATAAAAAATGTTTTGCAAATATATATATATATATATATATATATATATAGTTTTTTTATTGCAAATATTTTAGTTTTTTTTACTACTGATTTTATTTGCAGTGCTTTTTTGTTTGCAAATTTTAATTAAAATTTTAAAACTTAATTTTCCCTTCCCCAGTTTATTTTTGTTGGCAAAATAAATTTTTATTTTTCAAAAATTGTTTGATTTGTATTTATTTTATTTATTTATTTTTGCTCAATATTTTATTTTTTGTTCGCAAAACTTACATTTTATTTTGCAAGTATATATGGCCCTAGATTGACTCCATACTTCTGCTCTAGCCTGCCGATTCTGACAGGCGCGTGCGAGTAAACGGCTTTTTGTCTCGTTTTACGCTTGAGCAACTAAATGAATGCCAAAGTCTATTTAACTGATTTTAATTATGTTACAACATCGATGCTGTAAAAGGAACCGTATAAAATGGAAAAAAAACTCACAATAACAGGTCACCGGAAGTTTATCCGTATGGGAACAACACTAGCTCGTCATATACCCTATTAACCTAGTTAAGCCTTTAAATGCCACTTTAAACTGAATACTAGTATCTTGAAAATATCTAGTCAAATATTATGTTATTATGGCAATAATGAAAAACTCTTTTAAGTGGCTTCAAAGTATATTTTTTCAGTGTAATAAGAGCTAATGGAACTTTATTCTGAAGCGTACCTTAAAAAAAAACGTAGCATCACATCCCATGAGAAACAAACAAAAAACCAGTCGGCTCTGTTATGGCTCAATGGATGCTGTGTAAAAAAACAGAGAGTGGTGCTATCATATGGCCACTTTCAGCTCCCACATTAAAACATCTGAGATTCTCAAAGGGAAACAAGGGGCCAAAGGGGCGACACATGATTTAATGTTGTGGTGACAGAGCCGTTTGAAATATGAGGCAAAACGCTGTCAGGACATGATACAACCTGAGATAGAGAACAGCTTGGGAAATAAACGCTCCAGTTCCTTCTTTTGACTTCGTTTAATCCTTTATGGAGTCCCTGATGTTGTTTTGCACTCCAGTTATTTTTGGTATATAGGTCAAATGCCTGATGCATCATATGTGCAATCTAAACGCAACACATATTGTACGTTTAAATGGTTCATTGTGTGTATCTATCTTTTTTTTTGGGCGACACGGTGGCTCAGTCGCCTCGCAGCAAGCAAGCTCACCCCAGCTGTGTGGAGTTTGCATGTTCTCCCCATGTTAGTGTGGGTTTTCTCTGGGTGCTCCGGATTCCCCCACAGTCCAAAGACATGCGCTGTAGGTGAATTGGCCGTATGAGTGTGAATGAGTGTGTATGGGTGTTTCCCAATACTGGGTTGCAGCTGGAATGGTATCTGCTATATGAACCATTTGCTGGATAAGTTGGCAGTTCATTCCGTTGTGGCGACCCCTGATGAATACAGTGACTAAAGGCTGATTTATACTTCAGTGTCGAGTGATCGGTTTGACCCACGGTGCCTGCCTTGTAGTTGTGCATTTATAATTACTCTAGTGGACATTTCTGAAGAACTTTTGTAATGTATCAAATCGGTTCAGTTGATATAAAGTAAACCAGAATGAACTAGAGCTGCGAAATGAATCAACTTGGCTCAATGTAATCAATCAACTAATGATTAATTAAACATTTTCCCTACAAAACAAAGCATAATCTCACAGACATGTCTCAATTCTATTTTCTTTTCCTAATAAACCAGCAGCAAGACAAACGTGGCATCATTCTTTCCCGCGACCGAATCCATTTCGCGAACAAACGACTCTTTTGAACTGATTCTTCTATGAAACATAGGCCTACCTACATACAAAGAAACAAACTTAAAAGTCGAAGTTTAAGTGCTTTAGTGGACATTTCTTAGTTATTGAGCTTGTATTTTTGTAAATCAGCTCGACATTTACGTGGCATTGTTTTTTCCGCGACCGAATCCAACTCATGAACAAACGACTCTTTTGAACTGATTCTTCTGTGATGACTCAATAGAAACATAGGTTACCTACACAAAAGCAAACTTATAAAGTCGAAGTTTAATTACTCCAGTGGACATTTCTGAAGAACTTTTGCAATGAATTATTCAGTTCAGTCGATATGAAGTAAATTAGAATCAACTAGCTGCGAAATTAATCAACGCGACTCGACTCAACGCAAACGCGAGCGTATTTAATGTGATCAATTAAACGTCATTTTCTCTACAAAATAAAGCATAATCGCACAGACATGTCTTAATTCTATTTTATCTCACTGATTATCCCATATTTATTGAACGTATCAGTATAAAGTAATACAGATAGGCCTATATAGTCTACCTGTGTAAGCAGCAAGACAAATCAGTTCGACATTTACGCGGCATCGTTCGTTACCACAACTGAATCCAACTCATGAACAAACAACTCTTTTGAACTGATTCTTCTATGATGAGTCAATAGAAACAACCTACAAAGAAACAAACTTACAAAGTCGAAGTTTAACTAGTGGACACCCAACAAACACACAACGTTGCCCCAACGTAGCGACCTTCCTACAACGTTGTACCAACCTTGCAAAAAGGTTGAGGATTCTACGTTGTTGCTGAAGGTTGTCACAACGATGTCATAATGTTGCCAATTAAACATCATGAAGGCCGCGTGCTTTAGGTTGTGGTTAGGTGGCGTGGACGACCACTGTACAACATTTACTGGTCACAGCTGAATCAGTTTAAATATCAACAGTTCGTCGTCTCATTCATCAACGACCGAGGAGACGTGAGTATTGCTTTATTTCTTCTTGCAAAATAAGATATGTAAATTGTGAATATTTAAACAAACCTACGATTTCGACAACAATCTGTTCCAACATTACACAAAAAATAATAAGCCATAATGAAATTAATACGAGCGAGTAGCATTTCAGCTTTCCGTCCACGGACGGCAACAACATTAAAATCATTGTTACATCTCTCGAAAAAAAAACATTTCCTGATAATTTACAGGCCTTGTCTTTAGTCAAATGGACAGTAATGTTTTTGAAGTAGCATGTTGAGCTGAGGAAAAGTAAATACGAAACTAAGTTCAAAAATAAATGAACGAATCAGCATTGTTTAGCATTTTCATTTCATATTTCCACAACATTAACATTCATGTTATTTATTTATTTATTTGCCCACATTATTTATCATTTATATATTTATTTATGCATGAATTTGTGTATTTATTTATTTGCGTATTTGTTTACTCATTTATTTATTTGCGTATGTATTTATTATTTATTTATGACATTATTTATTTGCGTATTTATTTATTTGCGTATTTATCTATTTATTTACGCAGGAACTTATACATTTATTTACTCATTTATTTATTTACTTGTATATTTACTTATTTATTTATTTGCATATTTATTTATTTGTTAGCATATTTATTTATTTATTTATTTATGCCGGAATCTATTTATTTATTTTATTTATGTATTTATTTATTTATTGTTTTTGCAGGTTTCGTCCTCCATAGGTGATCAGCAATTATGGATACTTCAAGGAGGTCATCACGATCCCAGTCGACCCACTTTTTACAAAACACACAAACTGACTTTTAAATACAAAACACCTCTGTGCAGTTTGTGTGCCGTTAAAGGGACAGTTCACTCAAAAATGAAACCCTCAAGTGATTCCAAACCTTTAAGTTTCTTCTGTTGAACACTAAAGACAGTCTTTTTATGAAATAATCTGAAATCATGTAACCATTTGCTTTCATAGGAAAAACACTATGGAAGTCAATAGTTACCGTTTTCCAGCTTTATTGAATATATCTTCTTTATTGTTCAACAGAAAAAAAGCTAAATAAGTTTGGGACAGGAAAAGGATGAGGCTAAATGCCAGAATTGTCAGCTTTGGGTGAACTATCCCTATAAGTTAAAGTATATAAGTTGATGTTTATATGCCTAGTTAATATTGATATAAATAAAATATCTGCTAGTCTAAATTGCTGTTTTTATTGGTCTGTGAATGTTTGAATTTAAAATTCACTTTTTTTCTTTGGTCGACAGGCTTTTCACATTGAGGAATTGATCATTTCTGGATTTTAATTATGTGTAAGTTGCATAATAGACTATTGTTTAACCACTCACTGTTGTTTTCAATTTACTCATGTAACTTGTCTTTTAGAATGATTTCAGTTGTTGAATTCACCTCAGATCACAGCGTTGCTGTAATTCCTGATCTATGGATAGAAGACTTAGATGAGGTAAGGAGTATACTGCTCTACTATATTTACTACCATATTAAATGCAGTTATGTGACCTAAAACACAGTATGTCCATAATGTGGAAAATAGATCATGCTGATATTTGAAAAATTACTTAATTATTTTGTACAGCTGTTATTAAAATGACACTAAATTTAACATTCCATTTTACAGCGAGCAACACCACAACTACAGGACGGTTCAATGGACCTCTTTTACTTTCTTTTCTCATAATTTTAAGTAAGTATTCGGAGACTAACTTTGACTTCCATTAACTCAAACCTGCTTTTCCTGTCTCTATAAATTCATGTAGATGTATGTAATTTTGGTATATGATATATTATTAAAGCATAAAAATAAAGTAGTCTACATAATTATTCACTGGAGATTTGATTTGTAATTAAATTACATTAAATGTCTGAAGCTTCAATATTATCTCGCTAGTCAGTAGTCATTTCCTGTGTAAAGCTCTGATCTGTCCTCTCTTGTTCACTGCCTATTTTGACTTATGTCTGCTGTGGATCCATCTCTGAAGCTGGTTTATCTGTTGGATTTGTTTCTTCCTCTGACTGCTTTCTCCGTACCAACAACTACACCTGATCTTCAGCTGCGCTCCCTATTCTGCTATATTCAGTCCAGAGCTTCAATGCCCAGTGTCTGAATTTAAATTTATATATTTATTTAGATTTACATTTTAATGCTTTCTTGTTTGTTTACCTTTTTAGTTTATATATATATGATGTCGCAGGAGAGGGACCACACAACAAGGTTTTAAACAAAAATATCCCCGGAGGGTGGATTTATTAAGGATAACAACGGAAAGGGGTTGAAAAAGGTGCTCCGTGAGTGCAGTGTGTCTTCTCCTTGCTTCTCTTAGCTCGTGCCTTTCTCCTAGGCGGTGGCTTTAAGTTCAGTCCTCTCTGAGAATGAAGTCCGGGAGGTTCGGTGCTTCCCGCATGAAGTGCTCAGAGATCTCAGGCGCTGTCTGAGAGAGAGCGAGAGAGCGAGAGAGCGAGAGAGCGAGAGAGCGAGAGAGCGAGAGAGAGAGAGAGAGAGAGAGAGAGAGAGAGAGAGAGAGAGAGAGAGCTGCTGCTCACGAGGGAGATCAAGCTCAGAATGAAGTCGTCTCTCCTCTCTCTTATGCGGTGGGGCTGACGAGGCGCAGGTGCCGCTGATCCCATCCTGATTGCGCCTGCCAGCTGCCCGTGATTTGTGCCAGGACCTCGGTGAATGGGATAGACCTCCGTCACAATATATATACACAGTCGAAGTCAGAAATATTAGCCCCCCTGAATTATAAGCCCCTGTTTTTTCCCCCCCAATTTCTGTTTAATGGGGAGAATATTTTTTTTCAACAAATTTCTAATCATAATAGTTTTAATAACTCATTCTAATCACAGTTTTTTTTATCTTTGCCATGATGACAGTAAATAATATTTGACTAGATATTTTTCAAGACACTTCTATACAGCTTAAAGTGACATTTAAAGGCTTAACTAGGTTAATTAGGTTAACTAGGCAGGTTAGGGTAATTAGGCAAGTTATTGTATAATGATGGTTTGTTCTGTAGACTATGGAAAAAAATATAGCTTAAGGGGGCTAATAATTTTGACCTTAAAATTGCTTTTAAAAAATTAAAAAGTGCTTTTATTCTAGCCGAAATAAAACAAATAAGACTTTCTCCAGAAGAAAAAATATTATCAGACATACTGTGAAAATTTCCTTGCTTTGTTAAAAAATCTTTTGGAAAATATTTAAAAAAGAAAAAAAAATCTAAGAAGGGCTAATAATTCTGACTTCAACTGTATGTATATGTATGTATATATATATATACTGTATGTATATATTTATATACAGTATATTTATATATATATATATATATATATATATATATATATATATATATATATATGTATATGTATGTGTGTGTGTGTATGTGTATATATATTAAAATCTAATTTTTATTTTATACTGTTTGCTTATATTTAGATGTGTACTATATGTATTAAATGTTGTGAAATGTTTAATAAAAAAAGTTTGATTATATTCATTTGTGTGGCATTTTTACACTTCAAAGTTTACACATGCAGTTGTTAAATTAAAAAGGAAAAATAAATGAACAATATTTAATATTAAGCAATACTGGAAAAGTATTACTGCTTATCCTGTATTCTAGGCAGTATTGATAAACTGCCGGGAAAAAAACATTAATACATGTAGTAAGAATGTCATCTCACAGTTGCTGAATGTTACAGGACAACGTTGCTACAACCCTCTCGCGTCTTACATTTCTACGTTGTAACAATGTAGCGGGCACGTAAGCGGCGACGTTGCCTTTGAAAAAATACAACGTTGTGCAGACATCGTAGATGTGTTTGTTGGGTAGGCCTACCTACACACAAAGAAACAAACTTAAAAGTCGAAGTTTAAGTGCTTTAGTGGACATTTCTTAAGAACATTTGTCAGATAGTTATTGAGCTTTTATTTTTGTAAATCAGCTCGACATTTACGTGGCATTGTTTTTTTCCGCGACCGAATCTCATGAACTCATGAACAAACGACTCTTTTGAACTGATTCTTCTGTGATGACTCAATAGAAACATAGGTTACCTACACAGAAGCAGTCGAAATTTAATTACTCCAGTGGACATTTCTGAAGAACTTTTGCAATGAATTATTCAGTTCAGTCGATATGAAGTAAATTAGAATCAACTAGCTGCGAAATGAATCAACGCGACTCGACTCAACGCGAACGCGAGCCTATTTAATGTGATCAATGAAACGTCATTTTCTCTACAGAATAAAGCATAATCGCACAGACATGTCTTAATTCTATTTTATCTCACTGATTAGCCCATATTTATTGAACGTATATCATTATTAAGTAATACAGATATATAGTCTACCTGTGTAAGCAGCAAGACAAATGAGTTCGACATTTACGCGACATCGTTCGTTACCGCAACTCAATCCAATCCACGAACAAACAACTCTTTTGAACTGATTCTTCTATGATGAGTCAATAGAAACAACCTACAAAGAAACAAACTTACAAAGTCGAAGTATAACTACTCTAGTGGATGTCCATGCATTTATGAAGAACATTTGTAATGAACTAGTTCAGTCGATATGAAGTAAACTAGAATCAACTAGCTGCGAATGAATCATTGCGACTTGACTCAACTCGAACGTGAGAGTAATGTGATTAATTAAACGTAATTCCCCTTACAAAAACAAAGCATAATCTCACAGAAATGACTCAAATCTATTTTACGAAGCAAAACAGAACAATATAAACAATCACAACTTCAAAACATTGCCACCTATTAACACCAGTACATTTTAATGGTGTTTTGGGACATTATCAGTAAAGATTTTGTGGTTTTCAGATGTCACCAAAAAGATTTACACTTCTCAACTCTCACCACAAATTCTTATATGCTCTTTTTAAATGACAAATCTGCTTAAGATTATATTTGACTGCATTGTAAAACAAATCAATCAAGTAAGGTGTACTAATTAGTGTAATTTACCCATGAATTTCAGCCCATGAAAATATTTGCCCTTTTGACACGAGGCTAAGAAAAACAGAAGACGCCTTACATAAGAGCAGGCTGACAATCAGAAAGTGAAATGCTACTCATTAAGATGCCAAGCTAAAAGGTTTTCGAGGTGAGAAACGAGATATTTTGTAACATCAACACTTTTAGGGTGAAGGTTAGTGTCTTGAGAGGCAGAAATCTGATGCGCCATTCCTGTCACTCGTGTTTTGTGTAATTGCAAAATGCTAGAAGACTCGTTCAACAAAAGTCAAGTTTAAACAGCTCTGTGTTTGGCTTACATTTCTTATAAATGCTCCAAGGCTTGAATTTGCGCTATAATGGCTTGTTTTAGATTCCCCCCCTCCAACATAACAGCTGGCAATGACTGAATGATCATCACAAAAAATTGCATTAATTAGAAGTTTCATTATACAAGCCAAATGAAACATGCATCGATATGTTACTGAATTGTTTGTCACGACATACTTAAAACTCTAAACCAGAAACTTGCATATAGAAATATGCATTCCTGTCTGACTGTGTGCAGTTTATTATAGTCACATTTTATTATCCATAAATTAGTTTTAAAATAATTCCCTCTGACTTAAATTCCTCACCAAAAAAAAAATTCAACATTTTAAACCTAAAATATAATATTATATTAGTGCTGGGCAAAGATTAATCATGGTTAAACACATCCAAAAATAAAAGTTAGTTTTTACATAATATATATGTGTGTATTAAATATATATATTGCAGCACAAGATCATTATGAAAGCATAGCCCTATATGCATTTCTGGAGATCGCGAATTATGTAGCCTGAAGTACATATGGCAGCATTTTGTCTTTAAGACAAATGTTACTGGGCGGTATGACGCCGTTCCTTTTCGGG
>CAIGQZ010001210.1:6201247-6219467 GCA_903798205.1 Danio tinwini
ACACACACACACACACACACACACACACACACACACACACACACACATGCAAGAAAAACAGAAAGACCCACAAATGTGACATCTTGAATAATTAAAAAATATGCATGATGATGATAATAATAACAATAAATAATAAATGTGGAGCTTCAGGATTTTTCTAGCCTCTCTTGTAAGAAAAAAGTTGGAATAGCCTAATTACTATAAAAATTTACTTTTATATGCTTCAAAATTTACTTTTGGTGCTTCACACCTTTTTGTTGGTAATTTTTTCTTTCAAGAATAAGGTCCAAAATTTAGAATAAAAGGTACCTGTAAAATGTTTTCTCTATTTAAAAACAATACAGTAGGTCAGTGGTGAAAGATGTCTTCACTTATGTCAGATTCTTCTGTCTTAAAGCCTTTTTTGATGAGTTATTTTTCACAATTTATGATGGCAAAGCAGTCAAAATAGGACAAATTAACTCATGCAGGGACAAATTCTGGACCTTTGTCTTTCAAACCACCCAAAGATCATTGATTTTTAAAGAAAACAGACCTTAAACGCGCCAATTTTGTCACGGCACACAGTTCACCGGAAGCGTTTGACCCAGGTTACTGACAAATTAAAAGTTATTTTTCATGCTTCTGCATATACCCTATTAATTTCAAAGAAGAACAACTTAAACAGGCTGCCAAGGGCCTTTCACGGTGTCGCAGACTGGACGAGGGGGAGAAGAGACTGTGCAGGATGAGTGTCTCATGTTCAGTGTGACGCCAGGCGGAGAAAGCAGAACTGGAGCTTTGGATGTGCGAAGACCTCAGCGAGTGACCGGCACCCACCCCAGTACACCAATAGCAGAGTGAGAGCTGGATCAATTTGACAGAGCTTGTGGATTCTACAAGATTGGAGACACAAATGAAGACAAGGACTGGACAGAGTACAAGAGGTAAGAGGTGTACAGAAAACGACTTGCAACAGTGAGCAAACAAGACAAATCAAGCAACTAGACACATAAACACATGATTAAGCCAAGTGGGTTAAGGTGCAAGGGATCAGTGAACCGCTGAACATCAGAATGACTCAAGCCGAAGTCACACTAGCT
The DNA here is from genome assembly GCA_903798205.1 of Danio tinwini. Taxonomy (NCBI): domain Eukaryota; kingdom Metazoa; phylum Chordata; class Actinopteri; order Cypriniformes; family Danionidae; genus Danio; species Danio tinwini. The sequence continues at coordinate 6,202,330 of CAIGQZ010001210.1, forward strand.
TTTGAGCTTGCGAAATTCTGTCGTACGGCGCTGCAAAAAGGGGCGGGATTAAACAAGATGATTAGACATTAAAAAAAGAGTGATTGCTCCATGTTTTAAATTTCTGTTCAGAGAGGTCATGTTTTGATCCTGGATTGGTCTCACGCAGTCAAGTGATGCGATTTCGCAGGTCAAAGTTCACCAAGCTCCGACGCATGACCCTGCGTTTCCGGTCTGACGCATTCGCGTGCGTATGAATGGAAGTCTATGGGGAGAAAAGCCCAGTGTGACCGCGGTTTAACAGATATAGGCAATAGGTGCGTTCGACATGAAGCACAGCTGCAGCCGGTGATCAACGAGATTAGCCATGCGCAGGCGGGGGCGGAGTTGAAAATGGAGCCGTCAAGCCGGACACTTTGGGGCTCAAAGTTTCTGCTGTCATGATGACCGATCACATGGCGGGATCATTTATTTATTTGTTTATTTATTGCAATAACAACAAAAGATTTACAGCACACATAAAACAGAATACAGTCTCTACAAACTGTAGTTCATTTTAAACAAGGCAATTATTAATAAAATTTAAGTAGCCTATAAAACAAACGCATGAGAAATATGGGGAAAACGAGAGAGCACATAAAAAGGAAATACATATCCACAAATAGGCCTATAAAACAAAACAATAAGCACAAATTCTTGGAGTTTAAACATCAGTCTTTGGGCTACTAGATGTTGAATGATATGTCGATACTGTTCCTGTAACGGTTGTTGATCTTTCTGTTCTTCTTGCATGTGTGTGTGGGAAGTGGGTGTGTTTTGGGTTATCTTCATCGCGTGGTGTGTGTGTGTGTGTTTACATTTATCAGCTGGGTTGTCACGTGTCTTGTTACCACTCACATCACTCAGGTGTTTTCTATCAGTCACAGCTGTTGCGCCTTCCGCGCGCCTTTATATGTTCAGTGTTTTGTAGATATCGTTGTCATTCCGTTGTTGTTCACTCCTGTGTCTGCTTCCTGTTAGGCGCTCTGCTCGAGCTGGTGGTGGGTCTTCGCCATAGTCTGTTTTATTTGGACCTTATGCTCGTCTCCGTTTCATTGATGAGGTTACAACTGCCTGCTCTAATGACTACCTTATCAGTGAGAGACTTCATCCTGAATCCGCTACTCTGATGAACTTTACCGCTGGTAAGCGTGTCGATTTTCTTGAGAGTTGCTCCCTAACGCTAAATTCCCCTTCCCTCGATATCTGGTGAGATATCAGTATGAGACTTCTATACGGCGTTGTTTCTCGGATGAACTTTTACCGCTGTTTAGCGTGTTGAATTTCTGGTGTGAGCACCCTTGCTCAACACTATATCTGGTGAGATCAATACCAGTTGTGACTCTTTAATAATTCATCTTGCTTTCTCTTGCATTTGAGTCTCCTGTGTATATCTTTGTGACAGTTCCAGTGCTTGTTTGAATATGCTAAAAAGGGTTTACATTTATTTACATTTATAGATATAAAACTTTCCAATATATATTAGTGTAAAACCCAAAACAAGGTGTTTTAATTAAGTGTTAAACAATGATTATTTTGGATAATAAAAACATTTTTTAAAAAGCACTTTAATCCATAGAGATTAAACAAAAGGACCACAATAAATGAGCTACACTAAATAGAAAATACCCAGAAAGAGCAGGTACATCAATGTCATTTTTAACATTTCTGCATAAAATGGCTTAACAGGAAATAAAATATTTTATAATCATTTTTATATTTAATAAAATATTTTTTACTTAATTTATTAAGAATCTTTATAGGTCTGTCAGGATCAGTGGTGATAATTATTATATTATAAGTCTGTAAGAGTTATTTGAGTTAATATTTGGTCATTTACTAAAATGTATAATACAATAGTCTGTATAAAAAAGGCAGAATAAACCTGTTCAAACTATCTAGACATTATGAACAAATTATTTAACAAAAGATGAGACTGCAGTAAAATATGTGTAGTTTTTTAATAAGCATCATGTGTACAAGATAGAGAAGGTATGAACATTTAATTGTTTGTTTTGAAATTTGTGAATCGGAATTTGTCCAATAATAAACAAATAATAAGTGAAATTGATGTAGATGATAGGCGTGCTTGAGATGATTCAAAGATCTTTAAAAGCATTTAAAAAGCATTTTGGCAAATCAAAACAGACTGTTTTGAGGCACTTGACAGCTCAGAAGACAAATCTGTCTGTAATAATCCATTTCAAAATATATATAAGTGATCGTTTCAAACGTGCTGTAACCTACTTTCTCTTTCCTACGGAAAAAAAAGGCTTGTTGTGCAATAACCAGAGCAAGACTGTTGACTTGTTGTTGCTATTTCTGTGGAGAATCATTAAAATAATCTCCATATAAGATTACAAATTTCCAATTAAGAAATAAAAATAATTTATCTTTTAACAACAATTATAAGCCCCCCTGTTTATTTTTCCCCAATTGCTGTTTAATGGAGAGAAGATTTTTCCAACAAATTTCTAATCATAATATTTTTAATAACTCATCTCTAATAACTGGTTTATTTTATCTTTGTCATGATGACAGTAAATAATTTGACTAGATATTTTTCAAGACACTTCTATACAGCTTAAAGCGACATTTAAAGACTTAACTAGGTTAATTAGGTTAACTAGGCAGGTTAGGGTAATTAGGCAAGTTATTGTATGATGATGGTTTGTTCTGTAGACTATCGAAAAAAAATATAGCCTAAAGGGGCTAATAATTTTGACCTTAAAATGGTTCTTAAAAAATTTAAAACTGCTTTCATTCTAGCCAAAATAAAACAAATAAGACTTTCTCCAGAATAAAAAATATTATCAGACATACTGTGAACATTTCTTTGTTCTGTTAAACATCATTTGGGAAATATTTAAAAAAGAAAAAAAAAGAAAAATAATAATAATTATTATTATTATTATTATTATTTTTTTTTTTTTTTACAAATTTTCCTGAGAGTTTAGGAGTTAAATAAAAAGCCATAACAAAGTCTGTCATATAATTTCAATCAATCAATCAATCAATCAATCAATCAATCAATCAATCAATCAATCAATCAATCAATCAATTAAACTGTATGTATATAGCACCTTTTTACAACCAGGAGGGTGCCCAAAGTGCTTTACAGCCCTTAAAACAGAAATTCAAACATTAAGACACATAAAATGATAAAAACCCAAGTGTCAGTAAAACAGCATTTTGTACTAATAAGTATCAAAAGCAAGTCTAAATAAACAGGTTTTGAGTTTAGCTTTAAATAGCGCCACATCAGTAATGATGCGAAGTTCTAAAGGCAGGGTGTTCCATAGTTTTGGACCTGCTACGGCAAATGAACAATCACCCCATTGTTTGTATCTGGATCTGGGGAAATCCCGCAACAACTGACCGGCTGATCATGGGCTCTGTTCGGTTTATGGACCTTTAAAATCTAACATAGATATAAAGGTGCGAGACCATTAACTGCATTAAAAACAAACAAAAGTAGTTTAAAATCAATTCTGAACCTAACAGGGAGCCAGTGAAGAGAGTAAAAAACAGGCGTAATGTGCTCACGTTTACGACTGTTTGTAAGCATGCGAGCAGCAGCATTTTGCACCAGTTGTAACCGATAGAGTAGTTTTACCTTCTACATAACATTGAAAATAATGCTTTACATATTGTATTTTTACACAAATCATTTAAACCAAGGGTGTCTAAACTCAGACCTGGAGGGCCGGTGTCTTGTATAGTTTAGCTTCAACACACCTCCCTGGAAGTTTGTAGTATACCTAGAAAGAGCTTGATTAGCAGGTTCAGGTGTGTTTAATTGGGGTTGGAACTGAAATATGCAGGACAGAGTTAAACCATTAAAGTCAATGAGACTTAACTCTTTGACATTAAAGTCAAAGAGTTAAAGTCAATTCCTGGAGGGCCACAGCTCTGCACAGCTTTACTCCAACCTTGATCAAACACAGCTGATCCAACTACTGAAGGTGTTCAAGACTCTTTTGAACACTTTGATTATTTGCATCAGCTGTGTTTGATTAGGGTTGGAGCAAAACTGTGCAGAGCTGTGGCCCTCCAGGAATTGACTTTGAGACCTATGGTCTACACCAGGGGTCACCAATCTCGGTCCTGGAGGGCCGGTGTCCCTGCAGGGTTTAGCTCCAACTTGCCTCAACACATCTGCCTGGGTGTTTTAAGTATACCTAGTAAGACCTTGATTAGCTTGTTCAGGTGTGTTTGATTAGGGTTGGAGCTAAAATATGCAGGACACCGGCCCTCCAGGAGCAAGTTTGGTGACCCCTGGTCTACACTGTATCTGGCAGCTAGCTCTCTCACATGTTTGCCAACTGAAGCTAAGCAAGGCTGTGCCTGGTCCATACCTAGATGAGAGACCACATGGGAAAGCTAGGTTGCTGCCAGTAGTGAGACCAGCAGGGGGCATTCAACCTGTGGTCTGTTTGGGTCCTAACACCCCAGTTTATTGATGGAGACTCTATAATGTTCAGTGGGTGCCATCTTTCGGATGAGATGTTAAACTGAGGTCCTGACTCTTTGTGCGTGTAAAAAAATCCCAGGATGTCCTTTGAAAATGAGTAGGGTTCTACACTTTTTTGAGGGGAATCTCCTTATCTATCCACCTGGATGACGCGATGTCAGCCATATTGCACCGGGCCACAAAACTAGCTGATTGGTGGAGAGGAGACAGAGTGATGAAGCCAGTTATGATATGGGGATGGTTAGGAGGCCATGATGGACAAAGGCCAGTGGGTAAATTTGGCCAGAATGGCAGGGTTTAAACCCCTACTCTTTTTTTAAGGGACATCCTGGGATTTGTAATGACCACAGAGAGTCAGGACCTCAGTTTAATGTCTCATCTGAAAGACGATGCTCAGTGAGCAGTATAGAGTCCCCTTCACTATACTGGAGCGTTAGGACCCACAGACGCAGGTTGAGCACCCCCTGCTGGTCTCACTAACACCACTTCATAAAATAAAACATAACAATACATATAATACATTTATAAATAAATGGTCAAACATTTTTTTAATAGAAATATTAAAATCTTTCAGGGATTTAAGGTTGATCGTTAAACATCCTAACAGTCTTGTGAAAAGGGTCCAGTATATGTTCACACAGAAACAATATTAATAGTACTCAAAGGATGCTCTGGTAAATCCCAAAACATACAGTGCAATGTTATTGTTTTCTTAGTGAGTGATGTGCCAAACTCTGCCATGCAGTCGTCTCGGCTAATGGAGAACACTTTAACACACTGTCTGAACATCTACCTGCGGGTTTCAACATGTTTCTGTTATCCCGAAGCTCTCATTTCACCTGAAGCCTGTAAAAAGTCCAATTTCTGCACCTTTTCTCCTATTTTTTCCCTCTTGTCTTCCTCGCTGGTGGTGATGGAGGCCGAGGCATGTCTGCTCAGATTGTATCTCAGTACGTCAGGATTTGGCTTCCTCCGTGATGAATTGTTTCCAGTCAGTTTCAAATGTCCTGCAGCAAATGCTAGATATCTGCACATCAACTTGCCTAAATGAGATGTATAGAGGCTGTAAAATGTAATGACTGAGACTGAGTGATGACAGGGAAAACGAAAAAGGACTATTACCACATGCAATAAACAATAAAGTATGCTTTTTTTTTAGTAGTCATTCATAAATAATGTATGCCATTTTCCTCTTAGAGTAGAGTTTGTGCATCATTACTCAGGTTCTGTTTTCTCTTTGAGTTAATGGATGAATAAATATTAATTCACCAATTCTGAATTATCTCAACACTATGGAACTTTAGCAAAAATAAGTTCATGTTTTTTGAGCCATACTATAGTAAATGACCTGAATTAATATGTCTTAAGGATTATATGCTTGCTATAGGGGAATTACCAACCTACGCACACATGACGTCCGCGCATACTGATTGCAAAAAAAGACTGGTTGCAAAAGAAACATGTCGTGCTGTGCAGTAGGATGCCAAAAGTCCAAAAATGCAAAACTTAAATTTTACCGTACACCACACTGCTTTTAATGCCAACCGCAGACGTCTTTGGCTAACAGCCATCATAAGAGCTGAATGGAGTAAAGACCTAATTAAAAATGCTTGTCTCTGCAGTTCTCAGTTTATATCAGGTAAGTTCACGCTATGCTGAATCATACACATTACTCATTTTTGATTGTAGCAATGATTTCAGCAAAAACAGCTAAATATAGTTAATTAAACTGCGGACACTGAATGCTGAGAATGAAATGTAAAAATGTAAGTTCATATACCCTGCCGTACAGGTGCAATTTGCTGTCAGAATGCAGTTGTTTTGCTTGTTGATGATTACCCAGGCCTTGTATAGTCTTCTTTCTTTGTCTTTGGCTAGGCAGAACCTCAGTTTTTAGCACTTCATAGTTTTGAATCTGGTAATCATGGAGCATTATTTCTTGCCCATGACCACACAGAACAACATTGTTGGCATCCAAAGACTTGTAGGCCTTCTCTCTTGTAAAAACACTTGAGTTTCAATGAGATAGTTGTATATTTCTGGCTGGATGCTTGGCCATTTTGTTTTATTCAATATCCATTGGGTGGGTGCTATCGCAAAAAGACCTGTCAGACGAACGCCGCTCACTTTAACGTAAATTTTGCCGAATCACTGTGCTTATCACAGGGTGACAAGCTGTTATAATACGCTGAAAGCATTATGTAAATAATATATTGTAATGACTTACGGCCACCTGGCCGCCGGGAAGAAGAAGGCGGAGAACCGACGGACTTTATATAAATAACGGAGACTGCCGTCTAAATCAAAACAAAAAGACAGCAGCTCCTCACAGAGACTGCCGTCAAACTGAAAGCAAAAGTTACACAACATGTCCGGGCCCGGTCCTCTCTCTCTGTCCTCTGCCATCGTTCCTCCTCTTATAGTCCAGAGCTCTTTCCGTGGGATTGAAGGCAGGTGCGCGCCACAGGTGCATCTCATCTGTGGCGGGCCTCGTTTCGCTCCCACGGCTCTCGGCCACGCCCCCTCGCCACATATATATAATATGTAATCAATGTAACTTATCTCTAATACAACAACAAACTTTGCACCGCATCGGATGTCATTCCCTCGCTGTAAATGCTAGCGATACCGTTTTTTTTCTGCAACCTCAATGCGCGCATCCTGAATGTTTACAAACTGGTAATTCAAAATAATTAATAAATAATTTATAATAATTACAAAACAGAATACAAATCTATAGTAACACAACAACTACAGCCATATATTTATACATTAGATGTCGCTTTCGCTATTGTTGTCTATTGGAAGGAATGTGTCAATATAGCGCCAATATTTGGTACAGGGTAACGCTCATTTGAAGTGAATGCGGGACCAAGGCATAGATATATACACTAGATATCGCATACGGACTCTGAGTATGCGTCAATACCACCACCACATTTGTACAGTGCTCCCAGGACAAAAGTCATTCAACGGTACTAGTCAAGACCAAAACCAATCTAAAGATGCTGGACTTTAGCGCTGTGTACGGGTGTAGTAACGAGCAAACAAAGAATACAAAGCATAAAGGCAGAACATTTCATAGGTAAGATTACGTTTTTTACGATTTTGTATATTACAAACTTTTGTGTTCAGCAAGTAACGTTATTGATGATAATACAGTCACTTACTGCACTGACCATGAGGCAAAGTAGCACCAACTTACACCAAATTCTAGGCTTATGCTAGTTTTGTTGAATAAAATCAGCAAACAATGAAAAGTATTTAAGACAACAAGACGCTGCAGTGCTAGAAACTTGTATTATTGTAATATATATTTAAGAATGTTAGAAAGGCCGACACTGTGGCTCAGTGGTTAGCACTGTCGCCTCATAGCAAGAAGGTCACTGGTTCGATTCCTGACTGGGTCAGTTAGCATTTCTGTGTGGAGTTTGCATGTTCTCCCCATGTTGGCGTGGGTTTCCTCCGGGTGCTCTGGTTTCACCGACAGTCCAAACACATGCGCTATAGGAGAATTGAATAAACTAAATTGGCCTTAGTGTATGAGTGTGTATGGGTGTTTCCTAGTACAGGGTTGCAGCTGGAATGGCATCCGCTGTGTAAAAAATATGCTGTATAAGTTGCCGGTTCATTCCGCTGTGGCGACCGCTGATTAATAAACAAACTAAATCTAACTATTGACACACATAGTAGAAAAACAACCCAGGCTCATTCTGAAAACGTAGTCCCGTGGACGTTTATGGAGACTGGAAATACGTCCCGGGAGGTACGTATGGCTTTCATTTCATTTCTTTTTTTTTTTTTTAACGATGACGGCGTTGCTTTTCATGCTTACCAGCTGACCGCTCACCTCCATGTTGAGGGTTTTCCTGTTGCAACCGGTTTGTTCTGTTAGCTCGTCATGTACGTCGGCGGACTTCAGATGCAGAGAGGAGTTGACCATGACTATGATGGGGTTCGAGTCCAGGGAAGAGCAGTTCCAGAAATCAGGTAAATATCAAAAAAAGACAAAAACAGAATCCAAAAAATTTAATTAATGTGGTAAAATCTGAAAACGTGGTAAAAATCAGACGAGGGCTTTTCTTTTTCTGTACGGCTTTGGGTTTAGGGAATTAAGTGGGTGGGCGGGTCAATCAATAAAATTTGTTGGGTTTAGGGAAGGAGGAGGCTGGGTCAGTTAATTGGTCGGCCGGCCAGTCACTTAAGCCTGGTTTATACCACTGCGTCAAGTGATCGGCGTGACCCACGGCGCAAGCCGTGCACGTAGCTATGCATTTATATTTCTGCGCGCTGTTTCTGTTTTTCTGCAATACACTTCTGAAACACTAGCTGGCAGTAGGTGTTTGTTCCTTTGTGTCGAGTTTCTTCGCTGGTGTTTTGTTTTTTTCTGAACGCTTCCTTAATGTACAAGTGGCTCAAATTCGCTCATTTTGAGGCGGGAACCGGCGGACGTGCAACAACTTTAATCATAAGGTAAACACAAAACAACAGTCTCCATCCGCAGCTCCTTCACAGGACTCCACACTTGTAAACACTCACTGCATCGAGCGCGCGGCTCTCACCTCTGCCCACACTCCTCAGCGATACCAAGCCGACCAATCACAGAGCTTGTGCTTCGCGTACGTGTTACATTTTTTGAGAGGTGCGCGTCAACGTCGCCAACGGCCACAACGACGGGCTTTGCGTCCACGCGTAGGCTGCGCCGTAGCATGCGTGTGTGCTTGACGCAGAAGTATAAACCAGGCTTTATTCGTTCAGTCAGTCACACAGACGGTCGGTCGACAGCGGCCTCTGGTGGGTTTACGCGAGAACAGCGGGCGCGAACAGCACTCGTGAGAGAAATTTGAGACGTGAAAAAGCGCACACAATGGCCTCCCGCTGATTCACAAAAACAATAACTGCAAAAATACGTACCTCCCAGTACAAATTTCGAGGTCTCCAGAAATGACCACAGGACTGCGTTTTTCAGAATGAGCCTGGGTTGTAAAAAAAACTAATACAATGGAAGTCAATGGTTACCGTTTTTTTTTGCCATTCATCCAAATATCTTCTTTTGTTCAATAGAAAAAGAAACTCAAACAACGGAGAACAAATAAACTATGGCAGAATTATTATTTTGCATGAACTATCACATTAATGAATCATTCACAAAGACATTTGACAAGCTTTTTCACTGATAACCCTTTCACTAAATAAAAAAAATAAAAGACTTTTACAGAAAATGATCAGGCCCCAAAGCAAACTATTATGATCAGGGATTAATGCATAAAAACTAGTTCAGGTGTGCAATAAGCTCTTAATAAAGCATAACTTTAGCAAAGCAAACAGCATCTAAAATGTGGGTCAGGTGAATATAGGCCACGAATGTAAAAGCTTTAATATAAAGTGCAGCTCTTCTTGTTTAACGTTTTTCCATTGTATTTTTAATCCGATACAACTGTTATCGTTGCTTTCAGGAATGCATACATGGCTTACAGGGATTAGATTACTTCTTCAAAGGGGTTTGTCTCTATTCTGAACATGTTGAAGATCAGCTTTAACATGCAGGAAATCTCCAACATGAGCAATGATTAGACTATGAGGAACACTGAGATGACAGAGTCCTGAAAAGTGAGCAACTCTGAAACAAAGTGGAAATTGATAAAGAAATTGGTCTCACAACTCCCTTTTCAGGCATAATTATACGTTTGTGAGGCTTCAACTGCTAGAAGGCGACGCGGTGGCGCAGTGGGTAGCACAATCACCTCACAGCAAGAAGGTCACTGGTTTCAGCCTCGGCTGGGTCAGTTGCCGTTTCTGTGTGGAGTTTGCATGTTCTCCCCGTGTTCGCGTGGGTTTCTTTTTGGTGCTCCGGATTCCGCCACAAGTCCAAAGACATGCACTATAGGTGAATTGGGTATGCTGAAATTGACCGTAGTGTATGTGTGTGAATGAGTGTGTATGGATGTTTCCCAGTATTAGATTGCAGCTGTAAGGGCATCCGCTGGGTAAAACATATGCTGGAATAGTTGGCGGTTCGTTCTGCTGTGGCAAATCCTGATAAATAAGGGACTAAGTCAATGAAAAATGAATGAATGAATGATTGTGCTGCAGATTTTATTCAGTTGCATTGCACTCATGGGTCCGACTCCCAAAGAATACATGAACCGATCAATGCTGAATGCCATGTATGTTGCTTTGAATTAAAGCATTTGCCAAATACATGAACATAATTTTGCATTCAATTGCATGCTCTACTGTTTGTACTTAGAACTGAAATATGTATAATTGTTTAAACATATTTGCGGTTCATTTAATCTAATTATGAAGACAAATTTTCTAAAATAACAAACTAAAACTATAATTATAATTAATATATGGAAATGTTAATTGTTTTTTAAATATTACATACAGTACAGCTCAAGTCAGATTTTTTCAACACATTTCTAAACATAATAGTTTTAATAACTCATTTCTAATAACTTATTTATCTTATCTTTTTTATGATGACAGTAAATAATATTTTATTAGATATTTTTCAAGACACTTCTATACAGCTTAAAGTGACATTTAAAGGTGCTTTATGTAAGTTTTTGTCTCTTCTAAAGCATAAAAATTTCATAATATGTGTGCAGATATTTAAGAAACATCCCAAGTGAACATACTTGTTTAACTGAAAAACAATGCTGAAGTCAGATATTCTGCTTTGAAAATGTTTTTTCGGTGCCAGAACGCTGTCTTTCTTTAGGTAAATTTAACCTGCACAATGCCAGTTTAGCCAATTATATTTCAGCACTCCGGGTTGCCTTGTTGGAAAACAGCGTATTTCATTCATTCATTCAGAAAGGCTCTGAAAGCATGCGCCTGTGAGCAAAGGTGGAGTGTGTAAGTTTGACACCCAGTGGTTGAACTAGGTATTGCACTCCTGGATCAAAGTAAACGCAAGCGCGGGTTGCCAGATTGAGTACAGTAGCGAGTGATTTAAACTGTTCTAAATAAAAGCAACGACACGTGATAGAGGGAATATTCTCCATATTAAAAGGAGTTTTGGTTCTAACCAACACCTCGAATTGATATATTAGAAACGGCTTCTATTTCTGACAGCTGAACAACAGAAACCTATGACAGTGATCACCTCAGGTAAACCTCATGTGCTTTATTCAGTGCTAAATGCTAACAATGTGAGTTTGAATGCCATTTTACATGACATTTATTGCCATATACTGAAAGCAGCAGCAGATAGTTCACCTCAGAGCTTGGAAATACAATAAACCGTTTGACATTGAACTTTAGAAGAAAACACATATGAGTGATTCAGCATCTACATTTAATGATGTTAAAGATGGTTAACATGTATTAAATAGATTATAAACCTTACCGTTTCGTGAGTGAGTGCACTATTCTGTGCTTCTGAATGGCTGTATTTACATTTCTGTCGTGTTTCGTCTGGTGCAAACAGCCAAATTGCTCATCACAGCGTATCTCGTCATGAAGTGTGTTGTTAGGACACGCGGTTACAATGTAACCTGCTCACCTAATGTTTACGTTCATAATATTTATATCATTTGCTAATTAATAACCTCATGTGGAACTGAATGTCTCATTTTGACATCTGATACTGTCTATTTCGGTCACGGATGCATGCTTTTAGAGCCTTTCTGAATGTATGAATGAAATACGCTGTTTTCCAACAAGGCAACCCGGAGTGCTGAAATATAATTGGCTAAACTGGCATTGTGCAGGTTAAATTGACCTAAACAAAGACAGCGTTCAGCGCGAAAAAACATTTTCAAAGCAGAATATCTGACTTCAGCATTGTTTTTCAGTTAAACAAGTATGTTCACTTGGGATGTTTCTTAAATATCTGCACACATATTATGGTATTTCTATGCTTTAGAAGAGTCAAAACTTACATACAGCACCTTTAAAAAGTAAATCTGTTTCTGGGTTAAAGGTTAAAAAAAGTTAAAAAAAACTTTCTGGGAAAAGTTATAATCTTCATGCCAAAAATAAGCTTGGGCTATATTCTGTTAAAAGCATTTGCTCTGGGCAGAAAGATGTTAAGCTTAAGACAACACTAGTATAATCCTGTTTATATTATGATAATCCTTTAATTTCATACCTGTTAGGAGGTCAGGATGAATCTATTTTTCAGTAGGAATATAATAAGAGATACTTTAGAGTAGGCGATGCGGTGGCACAGTGTGTAGCGATGTTGCCTCACAGCAGAAAGGTCGCTGGTTCGAGCCTCGGCTGGGTCAGTTGGTGTTTCTGTGTGGAGTTTGCATGTTCTCTCTGTGTTTGTGTGGGTTTCCTCACGGGGTAAGCTAAGTTATCCGCAGTGTATGTGTGTGAATGAGTGTGTATGAGTGTTTCCCAGTGATGGGTTGCAGCTGGAAGGGCATCCGCTACGTAACACATATGCTGGATAAGTTGGTGGTTCATTCCGCTGTGGCGACTTTTGATTAATAAAGGAACTAAGCCGAAAAGAAAATCAATAAATGAATACTTACATTGGGGTTTGGGGGGTCTGACCATTCTAATTAGCACTTAATCGCCCCCTAAAGTTCATTGACACATGATATAATGGGTGGGGGGTTGGATGGGGTGGTGTTTCTGCCCTTTAATAATTAAGAAATAGTTTGCTCTGATCTGTATCTTAAATAATATTACTAATTAAAATACTAGATGACTTAAATATACATTTGACCACCCCTATAATGGTTCATACCATTGTGAATGCATGTTTACACCAAAATATTAGTTTAGTGGTTTGAATCCGGCAAATCTAGAGCCTCGGCATACAGCGTAAGTGTTCACAAAACATGTTCTTGTAAAATAGGCGTTTGTACTGTAGGTGTCCATAAATCTAAATGGATAGTTTGATTCGTTTGTATTCGCACATGGAAGTTAAACATTCAATCATTTTCCTTATTAATCTGGAGGTCGCCACAGCGGAATGAACCACCAACTTATCCAGCATATGTTTTATGCAGCGATGCCCTTCCAGGTGCAACCCATCACTGGAAAACAGTCATACACACTCATTCGCACACATACACTACGGACAATTTTAGCTTACCCGATTCACCTGTAGTGCATGTCTTTGGACTTGTTGGGGAAACCGGAGCACGCAGAGGAAACCCACACAAACACGGTCACGGTCACCAGCGAGATACAACCACTAGAGATCGCTGGTACACACACATTCAGGACTACAAATCTGCTGGTAAATGGACTACATATTCAGTCATGCCACACACACACCTGATCCAAGTCACCATTGATTAGACTCCCACAGCTGAAGCTGCTCAGATACTGATTACATGGACTATAAAGTCAGCACACAAACACACAAGTTGCTGAGTGACATTTTAACGCATTTACTTTGTCTTGTGTTTGCCTGGTTTTGATCTTTGCCTTGTCTGTTAATCCTGTCTGCTGCCTGCCTTTGACCATTTGCCTGCTTTCTGACTACGACTCTGGATAGTGGTGGGCAAAGCGAGGCTTCATGAAACAGTCGAAGCAAATGTGTTGAAGCTTCGAAACGTTTCGAAACCCCACTCCACGGTGACACCTAGTGGTCATTTTTTGTGTATTGCACTGGAACAGTGTCAGCAAAAAACAGTTGAGCTAATTGAGGTATTAAACTCCACTTTGTGAATTGAACCTTCAAGTGGTTTAGTGAAGCGGTTAGGGTTCCTGACTACCATGTGGGCATACTGGGTTCGAATTCAGGCTGAGACAGCTGTTTTGAAATGCTTTAATATCAGTTTGACTTGCTCTGTTCTTGTATCGTTTTGTTTCAACATTGGTCTGACATCCGAATAAACACTTTCTGAATAAATATGTCTTGTTTTGGTCATAAAACAGGGTTGTTGCTAGATCAGACACGGTTGTGGCCAGAAGTTAACAAGAATTATTTATATTATTCATTACATTTCCCATTTATTGTATTTTATTTGTCTACCCAAAACCTAAACCCAACCATCAGAGTACTGTAAAAAATGAGTTATTGTTCTACAGTGTTACAAAAACGATGCTACCATGTTACGTGATGTTACGATCAGCAGCTGTATCCTATTTGGACTACACCATAAAACAGTAACATGATTAAAATACATAAAATCATGATTTCAGAGTATTTGTAGAAGTCGGGATTCGAACCCAAAAGTAATTTAAAGCTCAGTTACAACATGCACACACACGGTCCACTAGGCCATAACAGACAGAAGAATTGTCAGACCCTGTCAGTCAAATGTGCATTCGCCAGGTCTCGAAACGTTTCTGAACTGATCGATGCTTTGAATCGCTTTAGTCACATGACCAAGTGTTTCGAAACACTTTAGTCACATGACCTGGGTGTTTCAGACCATGCTTCGGTGCAGTGTTTCGAAACACTTGCGCTTCGGGATCTCGACACTGTGTCGAAACGTCAGTTTCACGTCAGCCATCCCTAACTCTGGATTGCCCTTATACATCTGTTTTCTCCTGTTCTGATCATTGCTTGCCTGACCATCCTGCTAATAAATCTGCATGTGGATCTGCACCCCTGTTGTCAGTGTCACATCCCTTTGTGACACATGGGGAGAACATGCAAACTCCACACAGAAATGCCAACTGATCCAGTCGAGGCTCCAACCAATGACCTTCTTGCTGTGAGGCGATAGCACTACCTAGTGCGCCACCGCATTGCTGCATGGAAGTTAAACAGTAAAATAAAAAATATGTGCAGTCTTTCATGGTCATCCATTAATAGGTGCAGGAATGCAAACCTGTCACCGTTTATTTAATATGACAAATGTCACTGAGAACCACTCAACATCCCTCAAAACAAAACTTTGATTAATAAATTAGATTTTTAGTAATTGAAATAAATAAGGTGGCGCAGTTGGTAGTGCTGTCGCCTCACAGCAAGAAGGTCACTGGTTCGAACCTCGGCTGGGTCAGTTGGCTTTTCTGTGTGGAGTTTGCATGTTCTCCCTGCGTTTGCGTGGGTTTCCTCCGGGTGCTCTGGTTTCCCCCACAGTCCAAAGACATGCGGTACAGGTAAATTGGGTAGACTAAATTGTCCGTAGTGTAAAGTGTGTGTGGATGCTTCCCAGAGATGGGTTGTGGCGGAAGGGTGTCCGCTGCGTAAAATCGTGCTGGATAAGTTGGCGGTTCATTCCGCTGTGGTGACCCCTGATTAATAAAGGGACTAAGTCGAAAAGAAAATGAATAAATGATTGATGAAATAAATATGTAACTTAAATGTTTACTGAGGCATATTACCAAACATAACCAAAAAACTTGACTTACCCCATCCCCCCCTCTGATCGTCAATGTATAATTCACACCCTGCCTTATAGTGTGTGTGTGTGTGTGTGTGTATGTGTGTGAATGTGACAATGTATAGGTGTTTCTCAGTACTGTGGCTGGAAAGGCATCCGCTGCATGGAACATATGCTGCAATAGTTGGCAGTTCCTTCTGTTGTGGCGACCCCTGATTAATAAGGGACTAAGCCGAAGGAAAATGACTTAATGAATGCCTACATAGTGGCAGATTCAAAAACAAGACTAAAGCCGAAGTCACACTAGAGTTTGAGCTTGCGAAATTCTGTCGTACGGCGCTGCGAAAAGGGGCGGGATTAAACAAGATGATGAGACATTAAAAAAAGCAAGCGATTGCTCCATGTTTTAAATTTCTGTTCAGAGAGGTCATGTTTTGATCCTGGATTGGTCTCACGCAGTCAAGTGATGCGATTTCGCAGGTCAGAGTTCACCAAGCTTGAACTTTGCACTGCAGCAACCTGCGAAACCGGTCTGACGCATTCACTTGCATATGAATGGAAGTCTATGGGGAGAAAAGCCCAGTGTGACCGCGGCTTAACATCCTATGTTAATGACAGAGAGACGGTCACTATAGTGGGCGGGGCTTTCCCTCTCTGATGACACGTACAACAAGAGAATGTCAGTCAGTCTGTTTCTGCAGACTGTTTTTATCAAGTGTGATCATAAAAAAATACAACGAATCAATTTTTACTATTAGAAGTTGCTTATATTCATAGATTGTTGCCACACAACTGTGTTTAAACCCCTTAAAAAAGTGATATTTGCATAATAGGTCCCCTTCAGACACATTTTATCCAAAAGATTTCCTCCAGATGTGCTGCTAAAGAAGTCTTTTTAGTGTTTTTTGGTGGCATGTTTGAACACAGATCGCTGCTTTTGTGGAAGATCTGCATGTCTGGATGTCTTCAGTTGCTCAATCATTTGACAGAGCAGATAAATGTCAGATCAGATCTGGATGTGTTTTATTTCACTGCAGGGCGGATCAAACAGTAGATCCTGACTCATATGCGTTCATACCTCTTGTATGGGTTTCATAAAAAAAATTACAGTGAATCAAAATGAAAAGAATTTGGCGCAGATTTGAGCAGTGTTTTGATTAATGAATCGTGGGTGTGAAAAGTCGAGATAGGATGACATTAACTGCTTCATTGTGGCGTTTCATGTTGATGACAGCAAGCACCGTCGATCTGTTTTGTCAACGCTGCGTCTATTAAAAACTATAAATTGTGGCTGATGGGTCATTCGGGTGCCATTTAAATCCCTCAAATGCTTGGGTGTAAACTATAATAATAATAATAATAATAATAATAATAATAATAATAATAATAATAAT
>CAIGQZ010001210.1:6233714-6248972 GCA_903798205.1 Danio tinwini
TTATATTATATTATATTATATTATATTATATTATATTATATTATATTATATTATATTATATTATATTATATTATATTATATTATATTATATTATATTATATTATATTTAAAATACTCTAAATGTGCTCAAAAGACTTGAGTTCCCATTCATCTTCAAAACTCTATATATTCCTCAACATGTGATATGAATATGATGACAGGACAGTTTGTACAGTAAACTAAGGTGGGTGGGTGTCTGGGTGGGATATGTAAATGACTAATCATTTAGTTAATCATCAGATTAACCTAGATTTGACTCCCCCACCTCCAGATTTACACCAGCAGACGTGATGAACACATGTTCATTTATTATCCACAAGTTCCAGGTTTATTTATTTTGAATATCAGCATTTTCTATTGTGGTATACAGTCGAAATCTTGTTTTTATTTTAGTTTTTTATTATTATTAGTTTTTTTTATTATAATTTTTTTTATATTTCCCAAGCAAGTTTTAACAGAGCAAGGAATTTTCACAGTATTTCCTATAATATTATTTCTTCTGGAGAAAGTATTATTTGTTTTATTTTATTTATTTGTTTTAAAAACAAAAACATTTTAAGGTCAGAATTTTTTGCCTCCTCAAGCTATATGTTTATCGATTGTCTACAGAACAAACCACTGTTTGACTTGCCTAATAAACCTAGTTAAGCCTTTAAATGTGACTAAGCTGAATACTAGTATCTTGAAAAATATCTAGTCAAATGTTATGTGCTGTCATCATGGCAAAGACAAAAGAAATCAGTTATTAGAAATGAGTTATTAAAACTATTATGTTTAGAAATGTGTTGAAAAAATCTTACCATTAAACAGAAATTAGGGACAAAAATAAACAAAAGGGCTAATAATTCATATGAATCAGCAGCTCTAGGAAAGTCTCTCTCACCCTTAGTCAAGTCATGGACTGCGAGTTTGACCTGTGAGAAGTTTCCGCTGCCGATTTCTCCCCGGAGCTTATAAAAGCCGACCCGTCTGCCGAATGTGAGCTCATCGATGAGCTTCTCGTTGTGTCCCAGGTCATAGACGGCTCTCTCCAAGGGCGTCTGCTTCAGGCTGAGCTCTGGACTCACCACCGCTGGCTTTCTGCTCAGCGTTTGACCTCTCGGCTTTTTCTCTTCCGTCAATTTTCCAGTGTCTATCCAGGCCAGCTGAGGCACCAGCTCTTCATGGTGGGACGGCACCGTCTGTTGGGCCACTTTCCCTGTGTAGAGGAACAGGTCTAGTTTAAAGGACTGCTATTTTATTTTCAATCATTTTATTGGTCTTTTGTATGACAAAAGCAAATTAAATATTTAGAAAGGTGAGCAGTAATATATTGTCTATTAAAGAGCTCCTATTTGACCCCTTTTACATGATGTAAGATAAGCCTTTTGGTGTCTCCTGAATGTCTAAAGTTTTAACTCAAAGTACCCATCAAATCATTTATTATAGCCTCTTAAATGTGCCCATTTTACACTCTGAGGACAGTGTGGCTGTTTTTGTAGCCTGTGCCTTTAATGCAAATGAGCTGGATTTCCCCGCCCATTGTTCCCATGTGCATGTTTGTTTCTCCTGCTGCTTCAAGTCATAAACAGCACAGTGACCGATGTGAATAAAGCAGAATCAGGATTGATTTGATGGGTTATGGTATTAGTTTATGAGTCAAACATAGCAAGTGAGTTTATTTAATATATTTGTCATGGAGTTTATTCAAGAAAATGATGTCAAACAAATGCTGCTACAAAAGTTTGACACACTTGTTTAACTTTACACAGTTTTTGCACGTCTACTTGAAGCATCCTCATATAGCCTCTATGCAGCTGTGGAAATTCAATTATGACATAGCGATTTTGTTGTCTTTATTACAACTTGCACTGTTTTAACAATGTATTAAACTTGTAAAACTCATTCTTGAGGTTCACAGAGAGTTAAACAGATCTTTTAATCCCAGTTTCTTTGCAAATTCTGTTCTGTGGACTTGATTATATGTGTTACTATGGAGTTATTACGCAGATGTCAATTAATTTGGTGGGCGGGGAAAACCGCACTACTACGTCACGTTGCGGTGGACCTCAAAGCAGCTGGGATTTGAATCCTATTTTAACGTCAGGAAAATGTTTAAGAGACACTCCTTGTGTTTATTTTACCTATACAGTTCTGTCCAAATGTTGATTTTGCATCATCGGTGCCCTTAAAAGGGATAGTTCATAGTATAGTTTGCACAGCACTCTTGCATTGCTTGATTCTTTCCCTGGTGCAATGAGTTTTTTTTTTAATTTTAAAGAAGTAGTGCACATCTGCACTCATGTAAATTTTCCCTTTTAATGCTTTTTAATTCTACATTCCTTAGGAAACAAAACCACAAATGTTTCAGCTCAATGCTGAAAAAGACTTACTGTGCAGTCACACTGAAGATTTCGAGAGCGTCAAAGTAGCGAAAGTCATTTATTTATTTATTTTCAATGCGTCTTCGCCGATGTGGCTGTCGAGGTGAGTTGAAATTAAGGCCCAATCCCAATTCTATTTTTGTACCCACACCCATTTTCCTTCCACTTGGCCCTTAAAAGCGAGTGTGAATGAGAAGGGCTTCAAAATTTACCCTTAAGAAATGGGACAGCACTACAGCACCTGCACACGTCATCATATGTCATTACGATCTCCTGCTTTATGTGAGATCAGACGATCGTGACTGCTGTAGTTACTCCAGTTGTGTTATTTTTTTGGTGTTTATCTTCAGGAAATCACTGAAGGCATATATCATGTTATCTTAATGATATAACGTGGCAATAAGATTGTAACTATACTGTGTATTTACACAATGGCCATATTCATTTACGTAAACACACCAAAAACAACATTAACATTATAGCAGACACTCTATATAGGTCATTCCCAGCCACTATACTTTTTGGACAGGGTGTTCAAGTGTCCTTGAGTGTCAGAATGTTGTAGGACTGCTGTACATGAGTTATTATTATGGTTTATAGATAGCGGAATTTAGCGGTTTTTATTTTAGCGTTTTTTTTGTTGTTGTTTTTTTATCATCACAGTAAAACATGAACGCGGTTATGAATATATTAAACGTGTTTGTTTGCTGTAAAATTCGTAATAATGACAAGAAATACAAAATTGTGGATCTCCTTACTTCCGGGTGCAGCTATCCTGCCGTTGTGGCTGGTGTATTCTGGGAAATTTTCTTATCCCTTTAGGAAAATCTCAGTTCGAGGGGCGGAGATAACCCCTTCCCTTTAGCCCTTCGCCTTCAAGCTAAAGAGAATTGGGACACCCCTACCCCTTGTTTTGTGCGTTCCCATGAAGGGGTAGGGGTGTCCCCATTACTTAATGACAGCAGGTCAAAGGTCCACAGAGAGAGAGAAAGAAAGAAATGAAGTTTAAAGCTCTCCATAGCAGTGAAACAGGGGCTCCTGCTGTACTTCAGTGTCAATGAAAGACTGTCCAGCAAGCACACATGCAGTGAATTGAGTTTCTGCGTTTTTTAATTAGTTGGAGCATGTTAATTACTCGTGATCACCTCTCTCGCCATAGTAAGCTACCGCAATTAAAGTCCCTTTAAGTGTACTCTATAGTCTTTGCCTTAATATAGTGCACATGAGATAAATGACGTCAGTAAGTCCGGTTAGGATCTATTACTGAACCAATACCAATTTGTCCGCGTCTGTGTTGCGGTGCACTAAAGAAACAATTAATGTTGACACCCCTAGTTTTCTTACAGGGACATAAATAAAAAGAATTAACTGGCGAGCTACTGATGTGCTTTAATGTTATATATTTTTTAAAAAGCAGGAATCTTATGCTAACTATAATGACTGTGCAAAACAGTATTGCTGCTTCAGCAGAGTGGCCAGAGCGAACTTTGCTACTCGTAGCCTTCGGTGTGAACGCACAGTTAGAAGTGTGTAAACAAGTAAAAAGAAGTAAAAAAAAAAAAACATTAGCAATTCTCCTGATGACACACTGAGATCTTGTGAAGCAAAACCACAGTTGTCTAAGTGAACTAACCCTTTAAAGTCTTTTACGCACTGAGGAAAGTGTTGAGCCAAAACATTTGTGGTTTTGTTTCCTAAGGAAATGTAGAATAAAAAGTGTGTATCACTACTTATTAAAAGAGGTAGTTTACCCATAAATGAAGAGTGGAAATCTTCTCACTATTTACTCACCCTCAAGTACTCTCAACTAAGGGTGTGTTCTGTTTTATAATGAAAGTAGCTACGTTTTTATCAAAAGCTGCATGGTTTCCGCTACATTCATTCTTCCATGGCGGGGCGCCACACCAAAATTCATCCCGCCACGGCTACATAACATCTTCTCATTCAGGAACATTCAGTCGTTGTTGTTTTTTTAATAGCGGGTTTAAATCGCACCAAAACCTATTAAAAGGTAAGTGAATTATAACTGCGCAAACTTTTCTGTAATCGTAGTGCTGTGCGTTATTTGTTTAACCCTTTAAAGTGACATGCTGACTGACTGACAGGCGCGTGAGGCCAGCAAACACGACGTAGTTTTCAGTTAAGATGAACAAAGTTTCCAGAATTATACTGTATAGTCTATGGCTTTGCATACAATGACTATCTTGCTGGAGTTTATAGCAGTTTCACTTCACTTCATGAAGCATTAATGCCGCTCTGTAGGTCTATTGGACGCAATTATAAATGTTTCTAGCAAATCTAATAAATGTTGGAGACATACTTGTTACATAAACACACTAAATCGCACTTTAGCAGTGCTTATTTGAGCACGTACAAGAAAATCTGCACTTGAACAGAGTTTATTTGAGGGTGTGCAAGAAATTTTGTGCACGAACAGAGGCAATCGGCACGCCAGCAAAGAGATTCACATGCTAGTATTACATGAATGCGATCTCGACTTGTACTGCACTCATGACATTTGTCATTGAAATAACGCCATTATTGCCATAGGTAGTTGGTAGATCTGTGTCTACCAGTCCTGCCGCCACAGCTGGAAAAAATCCTTGAGGAAACACTGAGATGTCAATTAAACTTATGTATAAAACTGCAATATCTGAAAATACATTTGAGAATAATATTTTATTTGCTCTGATAGGAGAAGCCACTATGAGCCTATTATCTTATAAAATAAATGAGTTGCGCCTCAGACAAAAGACGAAACACAATGACAGTGCTTTGGCTTTCAGAATCGTGAGATGCTCTTTAGCACATTTGCTTAATAAAATTCACAGAAATGAACTGTGCATAATTATAAAAAAGAAGTTAAGTCAACTTAAGTTACACCAGTTTTTTTTAAGTAAAGTCAACACAATGCTTTTAAGGCAATTTGGTTACACGTTTTTTTATGGAAAGTTCGCTTTTTACAGTGCAAAAGTGATAACTCCAACGTTTATAAAATATATTAGGCAACATTTTATTTTAGGTGTTAGGACACCAAATAAAGTGACAACAACTAATTGCATTTATTAACTTATTAATTAACAAATTAATTTACTGTTCATTTTGCAAACTTTTATCTTGTCAAAGTTCAATTCAATTCATGTTTATTTGTATAGCGCTTTTGCAATGTAGATAGCATCAAAGCAGCTTCACATAGAAGATTATAGTGAATTAAAAACAATGTCAGTCCAGTTTTCAGAGTTTAATTCAGTTCAGTGTAGTTCAGTTCAGTTTAATTCAGTGTGGTTTAATATTCACTGCTGAGAAAGTGTGTTTAGAAATGTGATTCTCCTCAGAGATGGATTGTTTGATTTAGCAAGATTGTTAAATGCCTATTGGAAATTTATTTTTGTGTTTTCTACTTACTGTAAAAAAAAAAGTCCTGACAGCATATGTTTTTGTTAATTGAACTAATTTTAATCAGTTAAAGGGATATATTTCTTTCCCTCGATTGGTTTTAAACCTTATGAGATTCTTTTTTTTTATTTTTAAACTCAAAAGAAGATAGTTTGAAGAATGCTAAATACCTGTTACCATTGACGTCCATAGTAGGAAAATCAAATACTATGGAAGTCAATGGTTACTGGTTTTCAGCTTTTTTCAAAGTGTCTTCTTTTGTGTTCAACAGAAGAAAGACACTCATAAAGGTTTGAAACAAGTAAATAATGAGTAAATGGTGACAGAGTTTTCATTTTTGGGTGAACCGTCCCTTTAATGAGACTTTTTTTACAAGTTATACGAAGTCAGTTTTATTTTAGTCAGTTTTATGACATGAAATGACCTGTAAAGTGAATTCGATTCAACTTAGAGTAGCTTACAGTTTTTTTTACAGCTTGTGAAGATAATTGAGAAACTCTTGATATAAATTGGATTTAATATTGAATTTGCTATCAAGACAAAAACATAAACTATGAAAATATATGTAAAAACATGTTGCATATTCTCATTTCTTATCTTATTAAATTCATTTTAGTCCAAAATAATCTATGCCATGCAGTCCACACAATCATATACATCTAAACTGTCCTTTTAACTGTCCTTTTTTGTTTCGGTATTTCCATTAAAGAATTGTTGAGGAGAATGTATGATAAAAGTTTTATGAGCAAATAAATGTGCATTAGCATGTCCTCTTTGTTCTAGAAACCCAAACACATCCATTTAGTTTTTAAAATTGCATTCTCAAACTCACACAGGATCTGTCCTCTCCCATTTTCCCCAGTCGTTAAGGGTAAAGTGTTGCTCTTCATATTTACGAACATCCTCTGTGTCATTTGGCTTATCCAGTAGCATCCAAAGTCTTGAAAATCCCAGTATTGTCTGTAATTCGTCTGCAAATCAATCTTATTTATTAATTTTTTTCTCTGTGCATCATTAGTGTACGAATGTTGACAGACAGCATATGCTCACTTCTGTTAGCTCTTCACAATGCTGGATCATGTGTGTGTGTAATCCTGTCTCGCACACTCACCTACAGACAGGTGACTCACCTCTGACCCCTCCTGTTGTGGGATTACAGTGTCCAGCTGTCTGTCACTCGCTACACGTGAAAGTGGAATTTAGGTTTGTGTGTCTTTGGCTATTGTGTCGCTTATTTTTAATTCCTAGGGTGTTGCTATGTGTTTGCTAAGGTATTGCTGCAGCATTGCTGTGATTTCTAAAGGATTTCAGGTTGTTTCTTGGTGGTTTCTCTTATATATGGTTGTTAAGGTGAGTAGTTTCTGTGAAGTTATGCATGTATGCAAGTTTTTGACTCTTCTAAAGCATTGGTTGCCAAAGTGAGGGTCGGGACCATACCTGTGAACACTCCTGTTTTTTTTGGGATTCTCCCGTATTTTACATTTCTATCCCATTATCATCCCGTAAAGGTATTTTCCCGTATTTCTCTCCTATGTTTAATCTTTCTATGAAGGGTGGCAATAAACATTAAAGAGCCGATCCTCCCTATATGCAACCCATACCGCCGAACCACCAGGGGATGCCCCTTGCTCTTAAATGTGAATCTGTTCTGTGCTTTCTTTTTCAGGGTGTCCGCGGGGTCTTAAAAAGTATTAAAGGTTGCTAAATCAATTATGAGTTCAATTAAAGCCCTTAAAAGGTATTAAAACGTTTTATTTTGTTTATTTAGTAAATTTTGTTCAAGTGTTGTTCAAAGTGTTTGACTCCAAAAAAGCATAAATATATTTATTTTCTTCAATTGGTTTTTGCCAGGTGTGTCCGGCCAAGCTCCTCTGTCCGGGAGATCACACGTAATTTGCGACAAACGCGGGAAGTTGATGTGACGCTCTCCACATGTTGCGAAACTATAGAGCAGAGCTATTCAATTGGCTTCTCAACGCCGCGTTTTTGTTGCACGGAACGAAAGTGCTGCAACTAAACAAAGTTATGCCACCTGTGCGCTAGTTTAAAGTTACAAGCTTATAGCTACACCAAGGCTAATACGCATGCCCACTGGATTAGCTATAGCAGCGGGCCATTCACATATTGCATCTTTTCCGCGCGCAATTTCGTTATTTCTAATATTAGAATATATGCTAATATGTGCACGTAAGTGAAGCGTCACTTATCATTATGAAGTCATCACTTATATTGCAAATCATATCTCTCCATCCCCTCATTTGGGATGCTTTTCATGAACTGACCCCCATGACAAACTAATTGAATAGCGCTGCCATAGAGCAAAACAGACGGCAAAATGGGATAATGCAAGTTTGCATACTCCTGGTTGGAGAAAGACGAGTTTAAACAGTGGCTGAAGCCTTTCGCTGAAAACAACCACGTAATTTATTTTTTCAAGGTTTGTTTTTTCCGAGCTTATCTAAGTTCTGTTGCATGGTTGTGCTCCTTTCATTTATTTAACTACAACTGTTTATTAGCAACTGTTTATTAAGTTAAAGGTTTGATACTGATTAGAACTTGAAGTGGCGACGAGGTCTTAAAATATTCTGAGAAGGTCTTTAAAAAGTCTTAAAAAGGTATTGAAATTTCCTTTAGAATTTCAGCATATACTCTGTTTTTATTTAGGCATGAAAACACTTTGAAATAAATATAAAAGCAGCTGGATTCCCTTCCTTTCCATTACAGGTGCCGTTGCCTCGTCTATTCAATCATCAAAACAGTCAGTTCATGTAGCAGTACATGACTGTCAGACGCGCTCCTTAGTGATAAATAGACGCTGTTTCCCAAACGAGTTCTGTACATGTGATTTGAAGTAAAGCGTGGGGGGTTATTTTTAATTTTCACATTTCAATGTTGACAAGTATGGTTGGGACCCCATGGGGGGGTCGCGGGACAATGACAGGGGGTCGCTTGGTGATTTTAAAAAATCAAATAAATTTTATTCAACTATTCGAATTATACAATTTTATTCATAATCCACAGAAGATAAAAATAGTAGCTAATAGTTACATAAAAAACTACATGCAAATGGAAAGCCATCAGCCTTTTAATAATTTTTTTCATAGGATTGGTGTGTTTACGTTAGATTAACAATACAGCAATAGCGTCAGATGCAGCAGGTTGATTTTAAAGACTAATTACCAGATTGTAAACATTGAGGTTGCGCGTGCAGGTTGCAGAAAAAAATGGGAGTGCTTGCATTTACAGTGAGGAAATGACATCTGATGCGGTGCAGAGTTTTGTTGTTGTATTAGAGATATGTTATATTGATTACATATTATGTATATTATTTACATAATGTGTTCAGTGTATTATAACAGCTTGTCTTTCAGTGATAAGCACAGTTATTCAGCAAAATTAACGTTAAAGTGAGCGGTGTTCATCTGACAGGTCCATTTGCCATAGCACCCTACCAATGGATATTGAATAAGACGAAATGACCAAGCATCCAGCCCGAAATATACAATCTCATTGAAGCTCCAAGTGATTTTACAAGAGAGAAGTTAAAGGCCTACAAGTCTTTAAATGTCAACAATGTTGTTCTGCGTGGTCATGTGCAAGAAATAATGCTCCATGATTACCAGATTTAAAACTATGTAGTGCTAAAAACCGAGGTTCTGCCGAGCCAAAGACAAGGAAAGAAGACTATACAAGGCCTGTGTAGTCATCAACAAGCAAAACAACTGCATTCTGACAGCGAACTGCTCCTGTACGTCCTGTTTTTGTGATTGATTGGAGCGCTGACCAGACGGTAACAGTTCGAACAGGTAGTGTGCTGGGTGTGAGCCGTCCAGAGTGATTTTACAAGCCCTTTTACTCACTCTGGAAGAGTACAGTTCTTAAAGTGTAGGAAGGGTAGTGCCAATGATTCGTTCAGCAGTCCGGACTATTCGCTGTAGTCTACGGAGGTCGGTTTTGGCAGCTGAGCTGAACCAGACGGTGACTGAAGTGCAGAGGATGAATTGGATGACAGCTGAGTAGAACTGTACGAGCAGCTCCTGTGGCAGATTGAACTTCCTCAGCTGACAAAGGAAGTACAGTCTCTGCTGGGCTTTCTTTACAATGGAGTCTATGTGAATGTCCCACTTTAGATCCTGAGAGATGGTGGTGCCCAGGAACCTGAATGACTACTGCAGCCACAGTGCTGTTCATGATGGTGAGTGGGTGGAGTGCAGGGGGGTTTCGCCTAAAGTCCACTATCATCTCCACTGTTTTGAGCGTGTTCAGCTCCAGGTTGTTGTATCTGCACCATAAAGCCAGCCGCTCCACCTCCTGTCTGTATGCAGACTCGTCACCGTTCCGGATGAGGCAAACTGCAGGGGGTCCAGCAAAGCTCCAGTGATGCCCTTCAGATAAGCTAGCACCAGTCTTTCGAATGACTTCATGGCCACAGATGTTAAGGCAACAGGTCTGTAGTCATTAAGTCCTGTGATCTTTGGTTTCTGTGGTATATGATGGTGGAGCATTTGAAGCAGGAGGGAACTTTGCGCTGTTCCAGTGATCTGTTGAAGATCTGTGTGAAAATGGGAGCCAGTTGGTCCGCACAAGTTCTCAGACAGGCTGGTGAAACACCGTCTGGACCTGGTGCTTTTCATCTCCTCTGTTTACTGAAGATCTGACGCACATTATCCTCACTGATCTAAAGTGCCGGGGTGGAGAAGGAGATGGCTGGAGGTGTTGATGGCTGTTTGCTGAGGATCCAATGCCCATTATCCTCACTGATCTGAAGTGCCGGGGTGGAGAAGGAGATGGCTGGAGGTGTTGATGGCTGTTTACTGAGGATCTGATAGCCATTATTTTCACTGATCTGAAGTGAAGGGGGGAGAGAGGGAGATGGCTGGAGGTGTTGATGGCTGTGTAGGGCGGTGGTCCGGGTGGGTGTGAGGTGTCTGGTCAGAGGTGTCAAATCTACAATAGAACATATTCAGCTCGTTTGCAAGATGTTTGTTGCTGTTGATACTGGGGGATGGCGTTTTATAATTTGTAATGTCTTTCAGGCCTTTCCACACTGATGCATGGTCGTTGGCAGAAAACTGGTATAAACTGATATACTGAGAACTGCAGAGTCGAGCATTTTTATTAGGTCCTCACTCCATTCAGCTCTTATGATGGCTGTTAGCCAAAGATGTCTGTGGTTGGCATTAAAAGCAGTGTGGTGTACGGTAAAAGTTAAGTTTTCTATTTTTAGACTTTGGCATCCTACCGCACAACACGACATGTTTGCTATTGCAACCGATGACTTTTTTTGCAACCGGTATGCG
The DNA here is from genome assembly GCA_903798205.1 of Danio tinwini. Classification (NCBI taxonomy): domain Eukaryota; kingdom Metazoa; phylum Chordata; class Actinopteri; order Cypriniformes; family Danionidae; genus Danio; species Danio tinwini. The sequence continues at coordinate 6,244,813 of CAIGQZ010001210.1, forward strand.
TGGTTGACATCATGTGTGATGTAGGTTGGTAATTCCCCTATAGCACCAGGTTAACCTTTCTGACGCCTTTATGGCAGTCAAATACATTAAAAATAAATACAGGCCACAACTGAACATTGAGGATGATCTCTAAGTGGTGGTCTCTAAAATTAAACCAAGAATAGACTTGTGCTGAAAACATTGTGCCCACCAGTCTCATTAGGTGAGGTTTAAACAATAATAAATGACTATAAAAATAATATGGTTGTTAGACTGTTGCGCATTTTTCTCTCTCTCCCTTTCTTTTCATCTGCACAAGTCCCGCCGTAATTATGCAGATGACGTGCCCTGGGATTGGCTGGAGTGACCCAGGGTGTCTTTTAAAAAAGGGAAAAGGAGCGTGGGGTGGAAAAGCAAGTTTGTTGGCGTGGTCATTTTGCGTTTGGTGTGATAAAAAAATTATATAGTTGCTAAGTGTTATTTTTGATTGTGTTTTTCGTTTTGGTGTGTGTGTAAATTTTGACTTTTGTTTGTTGTTTACCCATCCATGTTTATAACCACCTCCGAGGAGTTTTGGTGTCTCTGGCATTGTTATGTTGGGCATTGTTATTGTCACTGGCATTGTTATTTTCATCTAAAAAACATTGCTAAAGTCAGTTATTCTCCTTTAAAAATTTCCGTGTCAGACTATCTGTCGTCGTTTTGGTCTACCCAGTTATGTTTCAGCAGCACTCTGCGTTGCCTTGCTGGAAAATGCATTTTATTTCATTCATGAAGGCTGCATCAATGTATGTGGGCTTATATGTAAAGTCAGTAGCAGACTCCAAAATGAGATGCAAATTCAGAGTCACATACTGTAAATCCGCATGTGGTGGTTTTTAGTTAGCAGAAATGCAAATATTACAAGTATAAGCATTAGCTTAGCAATTTATATTGTAAGGATGCTCACTCCTGTTTGTGTCATCAATCTGGCAACCAGCGATTGCTTCAACAACAAAAAAAAGAAACCTCTCTCCAATGTTTTGAATTGGACTGCAATACCTAGTTCAACCACTAGGTATCAATCCAAACTGCACCTTTGACCATTTATCAAGCCAAGAACCATTTATGGTAACTCAATTGACAATAATTACAATACAACTTCATAAACGTCTTTACATAACCGCCAGTATTTAATGAGTATTTTAATTAGTGTCATATAAAGGGTTAATAGTGTGTTTTTAGTGTTGTTCTTTATCAATGTTTCATTTGGTAATTGCTGTAAAGTTTAATAAGCGTTTGCTATAGAGTTGTAGGTATTTTTTTCATGCTTGTAGGGTGGTTCTATGCAGTTTACAGGGTGTTTTTAGTTGTTTATATGCTGTTCTGTATGGTTACTGGTGTGAAAGTAAGCAACAAACAGAAATATGCGCACATCTAAAAATCTTGGAGGCAGGTGCTCGATCAAAAATAAACACTGTAGCAAAAGATCAAAAGAAAATCGGCAACACTGCCACTTTAGCTCTCAAAAGTCTTTAATATCACTCACACAATGTTTCGACCTACATGGTCTTCATGAGGTAAAAGCTGGTACTGGTGTGAAAGTAAAATGTTTAGCATTAGTAGCACACTTTCTTTAAACCAGATCATTAAACAGGGCTATTTGTGTACTGCTCTTGTGTCTATTTCTCCAATACTCCTCTGCTCATGTGAGTGAGCAGTGTAGAGATTACTTATATACTGTGTGATATAATGTGCAGCATAATGTGACCTAATTATACAGGTCTGTTTTTTTCTCTGATCCTCCAGCGTCTCCAGACTGAAGGATAAGCAAGCGGACACAATCCCCATCAGAACCAGACGTCTGGCCTCAGAAGGAGCTGGAAGCGTCTGTCTGTCTTGTCTATCTGTCTGTATGTGTGTGTGTGTCAGACAGAAAGTCACTCACATTAGATCCGCTGCAGCTGATTCTGCCGACAGAGGAGGAGTCACTGTAGGTGTTGGTTTCTGTTTCTTCTACAGTCAAAATTATTCGCCCTCTTGTGATTAATTTTTTTAGTTGTTGTTTAAATATTTCCAAAATGATGTTTAACAGATTTAGGAATTTTTTACAGTATTTCCTATAATATTTTTTTCTTCTGAAGAAAGTCTTATTTGTTGCATTTCGACTAGAATGACAGCAGTTTTTTATTTTTTTAAAAATCATTTAAGGTCAGTCTTATTACGGTACTGTTTAAGATGTTGTATAGAATTAGACATAACATTATAAGTGAGTTTCTATTGGTGCTGGGTAAAAATAAGAGAAATTACAACAAGTGGATATTCATTCATTCATTTTCTTGTCGGCTTAGTCCCTTTATTAATCTGGGGTCGCCACAGCGGAATGAACCGCAAACTTATCCAGCACGATTTTTACGCAGCGGATGCCCTTCCAGCCGCAACTCATCTCTGGGAAACATCCACACACTTATTCACACTCATACCCTACGGACAATTTAGCCTACTCCATTTACCTGTACCGCATGTCTTTGGACTGTGGGGGAAAACGGAGCACCCGGAGGAAACCCACGCGAATGCAGGGAGAACATGCAAACTCCACACAGAAACGCCAACTGATCCAGCCCAGCCGAGGTTCGAACCTGCGACCCAGCAACGTTCTTGCTGTGAGGCAACAGCACTACCTACTGCACCACTGCGTCACCCTACAAATGGATATATGAAACAAAAATTATTTTGTCGTGGGCTGTTATCGTTAACATGCTGCGTTGATGCGAGACTCTTATCGTGCGATTTAAAAACAATATCGGCGTTAATCTATTCTCAAAGTTGGGTTGGGAGCTGGGTCTATTCTATGCAAGCTATGATGATATAGCTTGGCCGAATTGCACTGTAGGTGCCGAGAATGAGTCTTCGAACCTGTGTGTATTCCTACTGTGAAATGACCACATCAAACGTGACGTGCTAACATGGATGCAGTTCACTAGAGTGAGTCTAATTAATGTTAGCTCTACATCTAACTATCAGGCACCTGTAGAGTTTATGCGTTCCAGTAAAACATACAAATAAAATGGACCGGGTGCATTTTAAAATGAATGACGGTGAATGAAAGTCAAACCCGTGAGCCGTCTGACAAAAAAAAAGTGCCCTTCTAAATCAAATCAGCAGGATGCCCTTCTGGATCTTTCACTTACTTCGAAGACTTCTGACTACGCTTACGTGGACATCTGTAATCTAGTTATTTGCCTTAATAGACAATATTATAATTAAGGTGTTGACGTGAAGTGCTTTTCATTAAGAGTTTCCTGTAATTTTGGGTGACTTTAACTGCAGTTAAAGAATGGAAAGAAAAAACATCCACATTTCACGATGTGTGTATGTGTGTGAGTGTGTGTGTGCAGTCCATTACTGACAGCCGCGTGTGTGGATCTTGTAGAAAAATATGGCGAAAAGTCCTACATGACGGTAATAGTTTGATTGCAGTGTTTACTTCAATAATGCCACTAATATCTGCATACTCCACGTCTTAATTCCATTTCTGTTTAGTTCAGTTATGACTTTAGTCAGATTAAGGTCATCAAAAATGGCTGTTTGGAGCTTATGTAGGCCTACAGTTCAAAATGCATGTTTACCTGAATAAACAGTTAGTAAACACAAGCACATCTTATTGAACATCATTTATTTTCATCACCAATTATCACAGTAGAACAGTTTCTCAAGCAGTTTGTGATGTATTTTGGAAACAGGAGATGAGCCCCTGGTCTAATGCGCCACCTGGCTTGAGAAACCAGTTCTCAAAGACTTACTTTTTGTCATTATTTGGGTAGCACACATATTCTGAATGCCTTCGGCAGAATTCAAATGAGCCATTTTAATCTAGATTAATTCTAAGATTACAGTAAGATTAATCTAAATAAAAAAATTATCTATGCCCACCTATAAATTTATTAAACAACTATATTAAACAATGAATATATGAATTTAGAATGTAATTTAAATATCTGAATCAAACGAAAAACAGGAGTTTGTTGTCAAAACAAAGATATACATATAACAAAATAATCTAACTAAACCCCAACCCACTAAACTAACTAACCAAAGAAAAAATTAGAAATAAAACTGTATTCTTTAGCGTATGCAACTCTTAACTAAACTACTTAACTATAACATAAATACAAGTGTGGGAACTCCTACATAAGCTAACT
>CAIGQZ010001210.1:6275033-6298955 GCA_903798205.1 Danio tinwini
CACACACACACACACACACACACACACACACACACACACACACACAGCTTAAACAAACTTTATAACGCAAAAACAACTTTACGTATGTATATTAATACAGCTGTTCTGTGTCAGTTAAATCAGTTGACTGTCAAAATTCTACATTTTTCACCCAACTGGTTGAGTTATTACAGTTTTTCTCAGTGGCTTTGGTGCATTTCTCACAAAACTATTTACATTTGCACAACAGTTAATGCATTTCTCAAAACAATTAGTCATTTGTGCACATCATAGTAGCAGTTTCTCATTCCTTCCAGCAAATTGCAAATGCTTTTGGACATGCATCAATTACTTTCATATAACTCTCTGCTGTTTATAACATTATCATTTGCTTATGTCAGTCAAAATTAACTAAACTTGTGAATGCTGAATAGTCATTCCATATAAAACTAACAGTCCTCATTTCATTACTTCAGTCATTACATACACAAATGTTGAACTAGTCAAAATCTGTCAAGCTCATTTTATTTAAAAACTTTAAATCTTTTTTCCCTGAAAATGTTTTCTAAATTGAACACTTTCATGAATGATTTACAGACCTGTGTATGTTGTAGGTTCAGTTCTAATATGTACTGCAATATTGTTTACAGTTGTGCACAGCTCTACTCAAAGGACGTTTATGTTTGTTGTAAATAAGGGTGTATTTATTATTTTGCACAATGCTGTGAATAAATTAGAATTGTAAAGAGCATCTGCAGTAAAAATGTGAAACACACATATTCAGTGTCTCACTAAATGCAGTGTTATCTAGCTTTACTGTAGTTTTCAAATGGCTGCGCAAATAGTATATCGTGCTGTCTTGAGCATTTTCAGGACGTGTCACCAAAATCTGACTCTTTTGCATTGTAAAAAAATGTACAGAGTAAAGTGTCATAATGAAAACAACATGGCATTTGACTATCTTGTTCATAAACAATGGTGTCAGGACTTTTCCTCTTGATGACACGGACACATTGACATGAATACTTGCTTTTGAGGAATGAGCTCTCCATTTTGAGCAAGTGACACACTTTTGCAGGTTATCCACTAGGTTTTGCAGTTTGTACTAATTGTTTTGAGAAATGCATTAATTGTTGTGCAAATGTAAATAGTGTTGTGAGAAATGCACCCAAGCCACTGAGAAAAACTGTAATAAATAACCCAATAAAGGTTAAAAATAACCCACCAAAGCACCAAATATTTTTAACTCAACCATTGGGTTAAATAAATGACTCAACGTTTTCTAGAGTGGAGCTAGCATTTGACAAAGAAGAACTTCCAGAATCTCTCCCAGTTTAGTGCTGGATTTGGCTAAAAAACTCCTCAAAGAAGGAGCAGCTCCAACCATGATGATGTTATGACGTGTTGTACTCTGTTTGATTTATGAACTTCTTAGGGACCCCCTCGAAAATGAGATGATTCATCTCAAGGGGCTATCCCATTCAATAATTAATACAAATGATAGAAGAAGCTGTGCATTGTTAGACACAACCTGTAAGTATTTTTGTTTGTTAAAATTGATCTATTACATGCACAGTTTCTAGCGTTAATGGTATATTGTAGCAAGGATGTAAACAACAGGAAATGCTGTTTGGCACCGTTAACAATTTAGCTTCAAATTCATATTTATACGTAAAACCCCTGTAAACACCCATAGTCATCACCAGCGCTGCAGTGTCTCTCTATGCGGCCGCTTTCCCTGTGTTCTACATCTCAAATAACAAACGTTTCATATTAGGCCCAGACGGAATCTGCGTGCGGCGAATTCCGCAGATTTTCTGCAGATTTTCCACAGATTTTTAGCCCATCATTAATTCAGTTTATTTAGTTAAAGTTAACTATTTACAGTTAATCTAATTGGATTTGCATTTTAAACATTAAATACAAGTAAAAAATATTATTATTATTACTATTATTAAATTAAAGATGTTATTTTTTATTTAACATATTAAGGTTTTAGTTATGATACTCCCAAAATAATTCCGCAGAAATCCGCAGATTTTTACCAAAATTCTCAGCAGAAATAGCAAAAAACATCCGCAGATTCCATCTGGCCCTACATATTACTTACACATGCTTATAACCTGAATATATGTGAAAGACACTTGTCAGATTTTATTTTAGAGAGCAGGCATGAGGTTCAGTTGTGTCCTCTTTGTCATTTTCTGTCTAATTGAGGCTCACACTGACACGGCTGCTACTCTGACTGACAATATCTACACAGCCGAGGCAAAGCACGTGCTAGTACATGCGTGATGCTTCCTGGTGAAGTTGAGCCAACTTGCAAATCATTATGTTAGCTGACCAATCAGAAGCTCTTGAGGGCGGGCCTTTTGGAGGAACTAGGAAATATGACAGTGGTTTTCATGTTAGCTGAGAAGCTGTATATAATCGAAGTAATATACAGTTGCGATCAGAATTATTGAACCCCCTTTGAATTTTCTTTTCTTTTTTAAATATTTCCCAAATGATGTTTAACAGAACAAGGAAATTTTCACAGTTTGTCTGATAATATTTTTTTCTTCTGGAGAAAGTCTTATTTGTTTTATTTTGGCTAGAATAAAAGCAGTTTTTAATTTTTAAAACCCATTTTAAGGTCAAAATTATTAACCCCTTTAAGCTATTTATTTTTTCCATAGTCTACAGAACAAACCATCATTATACAATAACTTGCCTAATTACCCTAACCTGCCTAGTTAACCTAATTAACCTAGTTAAGACTTTAAATGTCACTTTAAGCTGTATAGAAGTGTCTTGAAGAATATCTAGTCAAATATTATTTACTGTCATCATGGCAAAGATAAAAGAAATCAGTTATTAGAGATGAGTTATTAAAACTATTATGATTAGAAATGTGTTGAAAAAATCTTCTCTCCAGTAAACAGAAATTGGGGAAATAAATAAACAGGGGGGCTAATAAATCAGGGGGTTGAAAAATTCTGATTGCAACTGTATATGAAAAAACAACGTGATTTTCTACAAGTGAAGCATGAGCACACATTGCTTTGCATCTTATAAACACAATAAAGCCCTAAAAATACACTCTGGACCACCCCTTTAAGTTTAACTTTATGGGCTCTATTTTAACAATCTAGGCACAAAGTCCAAAGCGCAGGGCGCAAAAACATTAAGGGCGTGTGAGAATCCACTTTTGCTATTTTAAGGATGGAAAATTCCGCTTTGCGCCACGGCACATGGTCTAACAGGGTTGAGCTTATTCTCTTAATGAGTTATAGGTTTGTTTTGAGCATAAACCAATCAGAATCTCATCCCATTCCCTTTAAAAGTCAGTTGTGTCACGCCATAGCGCATTTGCTATTTTCATGGCGGACTTTGTAAGTGAAAAAACTGAACGCTTCACCAGCGAGAAAACAGTTAAACCATCTGCAGCGTGAGAATGTGAGATGAGCCTCCTCGTTCTTTACTTTCACTCTCGTGCATAAGGAAAGGTGTTGTACGCACAGACATCCATTAGCCTATACATAATTAATTTCGTTTGTTATGTGCAAACATTTGCTTCAAAACTATTTCTAAATTCAGTTCTAATTTCCAGCAAACGAATAAATGAACAATTAGAGGTGTGAACCTACACTGGTCTCACGGTTCGGTTACGATTATCATGCCATCGATTCGGTTCAATTCGATACCTCCGTGCATCACTGTGCATTGACGATGCTTTCTATACACAGTTTTATATTTGGGGCTGGGGGGCTGTCTGTATAAACACACACACACACACACACACACACACACACACACACACACACACACACAGACAGACAGCACCAAGCAAGCAACACAGAGCATCACGCTCTCTCTCATTCACACACATACACGCGCACACACAAGCATAGACAGCACCAAACAAGCAACACGCAGCATCACGCTCTCTCTCATTCTCATTCACACACACACACACACACACACACACACACACACACACACACACACACACACACACGTGCTTGCTCGCTCGGTAGCAATATTGTTAGACCGCCCGCTCCTGTTCAAGTTACACCAGAGTTACCAACCGCACCCGCGCTTTATTCGGAAATATATTACTGCGCCACCAGAAATCTGGTCTGGTCCCGCGGCTCTCGCCATACAGCCGCAGTGATGCAAACCTCTATCCAGAAGTATCGTTGTAAAAGCCGATAGGAGAGGAAAAGTTACGCCAGCAGGTCAAAGAGCATCAAGCTCTCTCTCATTAACACACATGAGAGAGAGAGAGAGAAATGGAGATTACTTTCATTCCCTCAATCGCAGTGAAATAGAGGCTTCTGCTGTAAGTGTCAGTGAAACACTGTCCAGAAAACACAAACGCAGTGAAATTGTGCAGTTTCTGCGTTTTTAAGCAGTTAGAGCGTTGTAAATACTCTCGCTCGCCTCCCTCACCATAGTAAGCTACAGCGACATAGCGCATATGAAATAAATGACGTCAGTGCATAATAACCGGTTATGATTATTACTGAACCGATACCGAATTGTCTTCGTCTGCATCGCGGTGCACCCAAGAAACGATTAATTTTGACACCCCTATGAACAATAATAACGAAGTGAGGTCAAGTGTGGTCAGTTATATCCAAATACACATGCTATGCCCCATATGGTCTAAAACCTGACAGGTGAGCAAATCTAAGCGTGTTTTTAATAAAACAAATATAAATATGCATATAATAAATAATACTGCTAATAATAATAATATTATACAAAAGCAATTTGTCATGTAAACTGACAAAGCCCCCCGACATGAAGCAGGCATGAAGGCAGTAGTTTTTATATTCATGTAGGCTAGAAAGTCATATTTTTTTGTAACATTTTAATCCTTTAATTTTTTTTTTTTGGAAAGATATTTGCGTATTGCTGTACATCCTGTTTGTATTAAGCAATGTTTAAGCGAGGCGCACAACTAACATGCTCTGGGCTGGACTTTAGACCTCTTCTTAGCTGGTCTATAAAACAGTATATTCTAGTTCTTCAAAATAGCAATGTGCCAGCAATTCAATTCAATTCAATTCATCTTTATTTGTATAGCGCTTATACAATGTAGATTGTGTCAAAGCAGCTTCACATGGAAGATTATAGTGAATTGAAACAGTGTCAGTTCAGTTTTCAGTGTTTAAGTTCAGTTCAGTTTAGCTCAGGTCAGTGTGGGTTAATAATCACTACTGAGAGTCCAAACACTGCAGAGCAATTTCATCGATGCGCAGCTCTACACCCGAGGTGAGGTGTGCGCGAACTGAAGAGTGGGGAAGTGTGAGAGGTTTAAGATGGGGCGTTTGCGCGCGATAGGAAGAGCACGCTCAAAAGCACCAGGTTTCAGCCGGACTGTACCAAAATGCTGTGTGTGTGTGTGGGTGGGGGGGGGGGGGGGGGGGGGATTCCGGGAGTTTTCCAGGAGACAGAACAATACGAGAGACGGGTCTGAAATACAGGAGACTCCGGGGAAAAACTGGAGTGTTGGCAGGTATGGCCTATGGGCACACATATGAGTGCAAATGCATTTGCTATTTAAACAGTGTGGTGCAAAACGTCAAAATGACTCTTGCATCGAGCTGAAACTAGCAAAGAACAATTGTGTTGCGCCTTGCGCCGCATTGCACCGGGTGTATGATAGGGCCCCATATGTTTAGTTAGGTTGACTGATTTGAAGTTAATTTGATTCAACTAAAAAAATGAAGGCAAGATTTTTATAGAATAATGCAGTATTTGATATAATGCTTCACAATATATTAAAAAACCTATTCACAATATTATTTATCTCATATTAAGCAAACCATATTTCATGTGTAACTATATATAATTCTCTTTAGCCTTTGAAAGCTGTTTTAAATCTATTAGTGTGACTGCTTTTCAACTTTGGCTATATATGCATATATTAGGGCTGAAGAAAAATGTGATATATGCGATAGAATTGCTAAATAATGCCATACTTGATTCATTCATTTATTCATTTCCCTTCGGCTTAGTCTCTCATTTATCAGGGGTCACCACAGCGGAATAAACCACCAACTATTCCAGCATGTTTACAAAGCGGATTCCCTTCCAGCTTTAACCCAGTACTAGGAAACACCCATACACACTCATTCACACACACACAATCATACACTACAGCCAATATAGTTTATTCAATTCACCTATAGCGCATGTGTTTGGACTGTGGGGGAAACCGAAGCACCCGGAGGAAACCCACGCCAACACGGGGAGAACATGCAAACTCCACACAGACATGCCAACTGGAACTCGAACCAGCGACCTTTTAACCACTGAGTCACCGTGCCGCCTCACAAATCAAACATTAAACTAAAAATGAATAAACATTAGCACCATTTTGCCCTCCTGCTACAGTTTTATCAGCCCAAAAGAGTCAAGAAGGAAAACAAAAACCTTTAAAAAGGTGCAGCAGTGGGTAGCGCTGTCGCCTCACAGCAAGTAGGTCGCTGGTTTGAGCCTCGGCTGGGTTAGTTGGCATTTCTGTGGGGAGTTTACATGTTCTCCCTGTGTTGGCGTTCCCAGTGATAGCTTGCAGCTGGAAGAGCATCCGCTGCGTAACACATATGCTGGATAAGTTGGCGGTTCAATCCGCTGTGGCGACCCCGGATTAATAAAGGAATTAGGCCGAAAAGAAAATGAATGATTGAATGAATATAAATAGGCTAAAGTTTAGCGTGGTCTCTTTTATAGCTTAACACACCTTACTTGCTTGGTCGTACATTAATCGCGATATGTCAACACGATACAATTTCAGCATTTTCGATATATTGATTCACTTATTTGAACTGTACACACCTACTGCACATGTATATTTGTAATTATGTACACACCCACTGTACATATACATTTGTAATTATGTTTATCTATCTGCACACTTCTGATTATTAATAGCAACCTGTACATTTATCCATCTATTGTAAATCTGTTCATAGCTAACACAACCTGTATATAATGTTCATAGTACATCCATCTGTAACCACCATAGTTTTTCTATAACTGCACTTTATAACTTATACCTGTATCCTGCACTTGCTGCTATTGCACTCCTGGTTAGACCTAAACTGCATTTCGTTTCCTTGTACTTGTACATGTGTAATGTCAATAAAGTTGAATCTAATCTAATATTGATCAATATTCGCCTCACAGCAAGAAGGTCGCTGGTTTGAGCCTTGGCTGGGTTAGTTGACGTTTCTGTGTGGAGTTTGCATGTTATCCCAGTCTTGGTCTTTTGGATAGATAGATAGATAGATAGATAGATAGATAGATAGATAGATAGATAGATAGATAGATAGATAGATAGATAGATAGATAGATAGACTGATGGATGGATGGATATACAGATAGATATTTAGATGGATGGATGTATTGTTAGATAGATAGATAGATAGATAGATAGATAGATAGATAGATAGATAGATAGATAGATAGATAGATAGATAGACTGATGGATGGATGGATATACAGATAGATATTTAGATGGATGGATGTATAGTTAGATAGATAGATAGATAGATAGATAGATAGATAGATAGATAGATAGATAGATAGATAGATAGATAGATATACTGATGGATGGATATACTGATGGCTGGCTGGCTGGATGGATGGATGGATGGATGGATGGATGGATGGATGGATAGATATACAGATAGATATACAGATGGATGGATGGATGGATGGATGGATGGATGGATGGATGGATGGATGGATGGATAGATAGATAGATAGATAGATAGATAGATAGATAGATAGATAGATAGATAGATAGATAGATAGATAGATAGATAGATAGATAGATAGATAGATAGATAGATAGATAGATAGATAGATAGATAGCAATTGTTCGTGATTTGTGCTAAGCAAGTAAATTGGAACATCCAAAAGCAACAGTATTTGCACAGGCACACTACAGTCTTTGAAAGTGTAGTAAAGTGTAACAAAGGCACGTCGTGTATTAAAATGTGTACATTTACTTAGATTTTGAAAGTTTGGATGATGAACCAAATCACATGAACCACAGCAACAACAACATGAAACATGAACCACAGCAACAACAACAAAAGCTTGTTAACCCCAAAATATACCATTCCGACATGCTGAAAATCTATTGAGCTTCTAATGAAAACAAACAATTACAAATGAGAAATTAAACTAGTCTTAAGTCACTTACATTTACATTACAGCCTATTGATTCAGACTTGCAAATGCCCATTAACGTTGATCCATGCCTGATCCAGTCATTAAAATGAGGCTATTTCTATTTTGCTCTGTATGAGCAGGTGTGTTTGGCATTAACATGAAGACACAGGGCACATGCTGGATCCTTCTCACGGTGTTTGTCGAAATAATTGTTGTTCCTGTAACACATTAACCTCCTTTGTCTCAGTTAATGGATCCATTTTGAACGGAATTAACCACCCGCGGCTCCTCTTCCCGCAAAAGCTCCTCTTTAAAATCGACTTCGCGCCATCTAACTCTTCAAATTCCGCCAATTTTCACACCTCGTTAACACCGCCATTAGATTTGCTTTACATTCGCTGATTATTGATTTACATTTGCGATTAAATAGGCGCTCTTTACAACTGTTGACCAACATCATATATAAAACGCAACCAAATCTGGCTGTTCTCCATTCAATCTCGAGCTCCAAAACATCATGTTGTCTGCAATGTTCTTTGCAATGTTGCCCACAATGATGGGACTCTCCGTCGCCCGGCCTGGGTTTTTTAACGAGCTGGAGGAACATTTAGCGGTGGAAAGCGAGCCTAAAGAAGTGCGGTCGGAGGCGATCAGGAGGCTTTTGGAGGTGTTTGGGATGGATGATCCTCCTGCTGCTTTGGGTCGGGGACACAAACAGCCTCCTCAGTACATGCTGGACCTGTACAACACCATCGCGGATGTGGACGGAGTCACCAAAGACCCGACTCTGCTCGAGGGAAACACGGTCCGGAGCTTCTTCGACAAACGTAAGATCATTTTTCTTTACACTTTTCTTTTATTCTGTTCATTTTTATGTGGGCCTATTTATTTGAAGAGTGACAATAAAACTTAAACGCTTAACGATATAGGAAAATGTCAATCAAACTCTTTATAAAATGGCGCGCCGTCAAAAACTGTTGTTTTAATGCTATAACAATTTTAAAAAGTGTCTTAAAATATATAAAAAAATGTAAGATAATCTTTTCCATACTTCTGTTAATGTTTATTTATTTATTTGAATAGTGACAATAAAGATTAAACGCTTACTTATATAGGAAAATGTCATTCAAACTCTTTATAAAGTGGCGCCCCTCAAAAAGGCTGGGTTGTTTTAACGAGATAACCATTTTTAAAAAGTGGCTTACAATAATCTTTTCTCTACACTTCTGTGATGTTCCTGTTTATTTTTATATTTGAATATTGACAATAAAGATTAAACGCTTAATATATAGGAAAATGTCATTTAAACTCTTTATAAATTGGCCCGCCCTTAAAAAGCTCGGGTTGTTTTAATGTAATAACCATTTTAAAAAGTGGCTTACAATAATCCTCCTCACTAAACTTCTGTTTATATATATATATATATATATATCAAACTATTTATAAAGGGGCGTGCTAAACTGTGTTGTTTTAACGGGATAACCATTTTAAAAAGTGGCTTACAATAATCCTTTCACTACACTTCTGTTCTGTTCATGTTTATATATTTGTTTAAAGAGTGACAATAAAGATTTAACGCTTAATAAAATAGGAAAATGTCACTCAAACTCTTTAAAAAGCTGTGCGCCCTCAGAAAGCCTGGGTTGTTTTAACGCTATAACCATTTAAAATTTTGCTCACAATATAAAACCGTAAGATAATCTTTTCTCTACACTTCTGTTATGTTCTGTTCATTTTTATGTATTTATTTGAAGACTGCCAATAAAAAATAAACACTTAATAATATAGGAAAAGTTCATTAAAAGTATAAATCGGTGTGCCTTTAAAAATTCTGGCTTGTTTTAAGGCGATAACAATTTAAAAAAATGCCTTAAAATATATAAATGTAGAATAATATTTTCTTTACACTTCTGTTCATGTTTATGTATTTATTTGAAACGTGAAAATGAAGATTAAACGCTTAATAATATAGGAAAATGCCATTCAAACTCTTTAAAAAGTGACGCCCCTCAAAAAACCCGGGTTGCTTTAACGCGATAACCATTTAAAAAATTGCTGTACATTAAAAATATGGACAAACCAAAACCACAGGGTTAAAAGGTGATTTCAATTTATGGAAAATAAAATAAAATATGACTATTGGATTTGTCAAAATTTGACCCAAAGTATTTATACAGTGTATTAAAGGGTTTCACATTTTTTCTTTCTTTATTTACTCTTTGCTTTTAAAATAATTTGTATTGTAGTTTTTGTTGTTTCAAAAACAATCTAAATTAAATCATGTTAATCTTGATATTTATTTTTTCCACACCTATTTGTTTGACATCATTGTTTATTTTATAAAAAGGGTATTTTTATTAGTTTCACGAAAAGTAAATGTCTGCAATACTAATTAAAAACTTTAAAAGCATATCTTTGGTTATGTATTTCCTCCTAAATACCTTGCTTTTATTTTTAGATTGTTCACTTTATGGCATCCTTTAAAAAAACAAGTTCTAGTTTTTGCACTGTCATCTAAATTAACCAAGTTTCTTATGCTGAAATCCACTGTATTATTTAAAAAAATATATTTTTGTATAATTAAAATTAATTCATATACAGAACTAGTTTCAAATATTTAAAGACAATTAATGGTTATTATTGTTCTGTTTTGGCACAATGATTTGTACATTTATTTTTACAACAATTACTCCTTCAAATGCTTATCAAATTATATAATCACAGTTTTCTTTTCTTTTTCCTCTACAAGCCTAACTTTAAAAATGTAAACAAATGCTTTTTTTGTAAATGCCATGAAACTAAAATCAAGTGCATTACTCTACTCTGTAAACATTTATTTTTAAACATGATTAATTATTTAAAGTCAATTCAGAAATTATTCATACCCCAGGTAAATTCTGGGGTTTTTGTTTAAATGTAAATAAATGCTGAGAATTAATTTTTTTGATGCCTCTTGTGCATCGTCTTATTATCATCTTTTAAGAGAAGCCAGTGTCATTTCCAGTCGAAATAAAAATTGCTTATTGAATAAAAGTAACCTTTAAGTCTGAATTTGCTATAGGTATATGAATAATTTCAGACTTGTGAGTAAAGCTATAGACTTTGACAGGGTAAGATGATTTATTAAAGGCACTGTATGCATTGTAATCAGTTACTGACTACATCTTAGGGCTTAGGAATTTCAGACTGTATATTTTATTTTAATTGTGTAATATGAAATTGCTAAAAGGCGTATAAGTGCATGTTTTTAACTTTAGGCAAGCACCAAGACTGGGAGATTAAATGTGATTTTTTTTGAGAATGGCTCATTAAAAAAACACATTAATCATCCATTAATTTGAATACTAATGTGGAGAATGTGATGATGGATACAGTTTGCGTATTAAAATGTAAAAGTACAGGTTAGGTCAAAATTATTTGCCCCCTTGCAATTGTATTTATTTATTTTTTAGTTCATTTTCAACTATTTCCCAAATGATGTTTAACAGATTCAGGAATTTTTCACAGTATTTCCTAAAATATTTTTTCTTCTGGAGAAAATCTTATTTGTTTTATTTCTGCTAGAATAAAAGCAGCTTTTACGTTTTTTAAACCCATTTTAAGATATGATTAGCCCTCCTAAGCAGTATTTATTGCTTTTCAATTGTCTACAGAACAAACCATCGTTATACAATGACTTGCCTAATTATCTAACTTTAACCTACTTAAGCCTTTAAATGTCACTTTAAGCTAAATACTAGTATCTTGAAAAGGTCTAGTCAAATATACAGTAAAAGAAAATATGAAGTAAAATAAAAAACATACAGGAGGGCTAATAATTTTAACTGTATGTGCTATTTATTTCTCACCATGTCTTCTCTCTTCAGTGCACAGTGAACGAATCGAGTACCTCTTCAACATGTCCACTGTAGCCAAGAGTGAGAAGATTCTGACGGCTGAACTTCACCTGTTCAAACTCAGACCAAAAACATCACTCGTCTTAAACAGACATCACTTCTGTCAGGTACAGCACTGGGTTTACTCTGACAAAACACCAAATAATCACTGCTGCACTGTGTAAAAAAAAATATCTGTAAATGATCTGTATCTGTACATTTCTGTGATTTGTGTTTTCTATTTATTTACTGTTGTGAATTTTGCATTTTGGGATGTTGATCTCTGCTCTGTTGACTTCTGATGTTGAAAATTCAATTTTACAGTTTAACAAAGTGACTTTTATTGACATTTTAGTAGTTTGAAATATTATAATGTTTAAGAAATAATAGGGATGTCCCGATCAGGGGTGCCTTTCCCAAACAACGATGTTACTCGCGGCTGAACTATCATAGTACGATGCATCGTTTGGCAAAAGAACGATGTAGTGACGAGTGTTTCCCAAAACCCCTAGTTTCTCTTTCGCAGATCCATCGCTTGAACCACGTTAGTTATAACGTAAAACGCCCATAATGATGCTCTTAACGGGGTGGAGTAACTTCTTTAGAGAACAACCCCATCATTTCTTTGTGCAAATTAAATAGTTTTACACACACACAAGCATTTGAAATAAAATCCAATATTAGTTTTGGTAAAAACATCCACTCGTTTTCCATAATAATTAAAATATATGTAAATGGCAAATATAGGGCCTGTGTTTGCTTTACTAATGTTATTGAGAAGTTGAACATTACATATTCTATTCTAAAACAAAAAATCAATTACAAAATCTACACTATTCTAATATCATGTATAAATAATATAAATAAATAGAGGCGAGTTATTATAAATATATTTACTTTAATAACAATATTAATGATGATGATGATTATTATTTTAATTTAGGATAGTGTTTATTTATAAAAAAATATATACAATTTGACACGTGCAAACCACTGCAGAAAGTTCTAACCAACAGACCCATGTCATATACAGTAGAGATACTTAATAAATAACCCACTATAAAATAAAAGAATTAATGTATGCTGTTTTTTATTTTCACAAGCTTTGGGGATGTAACAATTCCCGTTTTTAAATATACCTATAGCTTTGGCCATGAGGCTGTGTTCAAAATGATATCAATGTTTTCAAAGTGCACTGCGAAGGAAGCACAATTGTAAACATGAAGATCGCTAAAACTAAACTGTAAAAATATTTTGAAAGCAAATTACACCTAAGAGAGATTACCTTAATGCTTTTTTATTTTTAATAATTCCAACTTTGAATGTTAGAATGTTCTAAATGAATAGGGCATAGGGACCTATGCTTCTAACTACAGCTCCAGAGGTGTCGTTTCAAGTGCTCAAGTTTGCGACGCAGTTTGCAGATGTTCGTTGGAACGATGGATTTGGGAAACAGCTAATCAACGAACTATGTTTGTAACGACGGAACTTGCAACCTTAGTTGGCTAACGATGGTTTTGGGAAACGAACCCCAGGTTTTTTTGCCCTCGAGTCCCATTCCGAGTCATTTAATTTTGAGCATTTTTGATTTTTTCTTTCTGTATTGTGACGCAGTTCCTGAAGAAATGCAATATTAAATGAGAAAACAGTGGGTGTGGCTTGTTTTTCAGCTGCGAGTTAATTGGATGTAGTAAAGTAGGCATTTCATTCAGAAAGATCTGGAAAAAGGTTTGGGGAGAGATATTACAACCTAACAGACTCCTCCTGCTCACCATTTCTGTTTGTTGTCAAAACTGACAGCTTGAGGGGCGTGGTTAACTATGTTTAGCCCCGCCCAATACCTCAGATAGACCTAATCTAAGAATTATTTTGAGATGTAGTAGGGCTGGGCGATATGGCAAAAATGCAATCTCGATTGACCCTTCACTAAGCCCCGCCCTCCTTAGTTACTGTTGCTATGCCTGTCAAGCTTTCGTGCCTGGCATGACTATTACAACGTGTATGCGCCGGTGTAAGACATTCCCAGGGATATAATTAGTCATTTTTGATGAATAGGTGAGATATCAGAGAAAGCCAGACAAAAAAGGACTGCAGTATGCATTACAGAGGTATATTCATGAAATATTAGGCAACCGATTAGAAAATAATTCAATCAAAATTGAAGCTAGGTTAGCCTAGCTGCTTAATACACTAACCATCCAACAGCTTAATAATAATAATAATAATAATAATAATAATGAATTTTATTTATATTGAGCTTTTCTTAGACTCAAAGCGCTAACAAGAGCATCAAAACGCAGTAGAACATGAAATACACAAAAAGTACAGGTTAAAAAATAAAAATAATAACAAAATACAGAATAAAAGAAAGCCTCATAGGTTATAAGTAGGGCCAGCCAGAATCTGCGTACGTTTTTTGCTTATTCTGCGGAGAATTTTGGTAAAAATCTGCGGATTTCTGCGGACTTATTTTGGGAGTATCAAAACTAAAACCTTAATATGTTAAATAAAAATAATATCTTTTTAACTTGTATTTAATGTTTAAAATGCAAATCCAATTAAATTAACTGTAAATAGTTAACTTTAAGTAAATAAACAGAATTAATGATAGGCTAAAAATCTGTGAAAATCTGCGGAATTCTGCATGCGCAGATTCTGTGTGGGCCTAGTTATAAGCAATAATAAAAAGATGAGTTTTGAGGAGTTTCTTAAAACAGTCCAGGGAACTGGCATTCCTGATGTTTGTGGGGAGAGCATTCCACAATTTAGGTGCACGATAAGAGAATGCCCTACCTCCCATGGTACTAAGTTTACAACGAGGCTGAAACAAGGTGATGGAGAGCTTAGTTCATGCACTGCAGGTGAGGTGAAATTTAAAAACAATCTAATAATAACAAATTAAACATTGATTTCTATTTTTTTTGCCAAAAAAGACTGATAGACTTGAAATATAGCATTACTAACCGACGAGGAAACACGCATGGACAGTGCTTCTACATCATTCATTCACAGAAGGAATAGCCAGAAAAGGGAAATTGATGGATTTGTACCAAATATTAGCATTATTTACCTTTAACAATGTACAGTAAGTTACCTATACCTGTCAGTATGTTTGTGTGCTCTAAATTACTGAAAAACAGCTGTGGGTTATGTTAAAGTATATTGATCGCAAGTGCTTAGTTTGTGATCACATCTCTGTTTTGTTCTGTTGATTTGTAATTTCAAATATTCGTAGCTTGAAACGGATGGAAATATGACTGCTATTAGTATGACTACTATGGCGAAGGCTTAAACTGAGCAGTGCACATAATATCGAGCGAAAAAAAAGAAAAGAAAAAGACAGCTGGGAAACATAATCTGCTTTGTATCTTTGTAGGAAGCACAGTTAAGATCGTTTTAGGGTAACGTAAGAGGTGTGTGAGTTATTGCCGTCGGTCTATCACTGAATGTGTCAGGAATATCGAATACAAAACCAACCTAACTCCACTCCTTTAGCGCCTCTCACAGAGCTTGATCCACGCTGGCATTTCTCCCCTTGGGTTTTAGGTTTTGAAAAGTGAAAAAATTCTACCACCATGTCTAAACTTTTAGTATACCGGGTGTCAGATTTTGACAACGCTTTGGCTTGTTTCCCTCGCTCGAAAGCTTGACAGAGCCCCTGCGCGTAGCTACAGTTGCTAAGCCACGATTGGTGCGTGGCGGTGTTTGGGTGTGGCTTAGCGAATTCAATTATTTTCCATGTTGAATAATAAAAATGTATATTTCCACATAAGTTGTTAATACTTCCATATCCCAAGAATATCCCAACAATGATTGAAGCCACAAAAATTAGACTGTCTATTAAATGGCATAACATTTTCGGGTGATAAATTTTGGGTGGCTGAAAACTCGGTACATCTCTAATCTCAACACACTGTTAGATTCTCGTTGTTGCACATTTCTGCTTTGTGATTGGCTCCTAGATCAATATAGTGTAAAAAAAAGTACAGAGCTTTGTTATTGACATTAATTTTATCGCGATTCGATATACTGTAATATCGTTTATCGGCCCAGCCCTAAGATGTAGTCAGTAACTGATTACAATGCATACAGTGCCTTTAGTAAATCATCTTACCCTGTTAAAATCTACAGCTTTGCTCCCATTACACCCTGCTTTTAAAAGACCTTCGGGATAAAGTTGTAGAAAGGCACAGGTTAGGAGAAGAGGCTACAAAAATATTTCAAAGTCATCGCTTCAAAGGGTTATGGTGATTTTCTAGGCACTGTAAGTAATCCACTCAGCTCTGCGCAGAAAGTACTTTAAAAGAAACGGCCTTGGGATTAATGTGATGTTTTTGTGCAGGTCAGTGTTTATCAGGTTCTGGACAGCAGCAAAAAAAACGTCTCGCAAGGGAAGAAGCTGCTCTCATCCAGACTGGTTCCCATTTACTCTAGCGGCTGGGAGGTTTTCACCATCACTCAAGCTGTAAGCATCAACTAAAGACACACTTTACTCAAATATTGTAAATGTACACTGTTGAAAATGCTGGGTTCCACACCATACACTCCTGTTGTGGAAACATGAAGGAATTATCTACCTTATTAGCTTTTACAAATTTAAGTGTGACCTCACAGCAAGAAGGTCGCTGGTTCGAGCCTCGGCTGGGTCAGCTGGTGTTTGTGTGGAGTTTGCATGTGCTCCGGTTTCCCCCACAGTCCAAACACATGCGCTATAGGTGAATTGAAAGAACTAAATTGGCCGTAGTGTATGAGAATGAGTGTGTATGGGTGTTTTCCAGTTCTAGTTTGGGGCTGGAAGGGCATCCGCGGTGTAAAACATATGCTGGATTAGTTGGTTCATTCTGCCGTGGCGACCCCTGATAAACACAAATACTAAGGCGAAGGAAAGATGAAAAAACATTGTTTAGTTGTATTCAGCTGTTAAAATAGTGCCCGGGTCAGTTTTTACCCCATAAGTCAGGGATGTCCAAACTCGCTCCTGGAGGGCCGGTGTCCTGGAGAGTTTAGCTCCAACCCTAATCAAACACACCTAAAGCAACTAATCAAGCTCTTACTAAATAAACTAGAAACTACCTGGCAGGTGTGTTGAAGCAAGTTGAAACTAAACTCTGCAGGACACCGGCCCTCCAGGACCGAGTTTGGACACCCAACAGTGTCAGCAGGACGGTTAATTGATGAGT
This sequence comes from Danio tinwini, assembly GCA_903798205.1. Lineage (NCBI taxonomy): Eukaryota > Metazoa > Chordata > Actinopteri > Cypriniformes > Danionidae > Danio > Danio tinwini. Next base: position 6,292,240 of record CAIGQZ010001210.1, read on the forward strand.
TTAGACAACAAGTAAACTAAGCTGATTGTAGAACATATTATTGTGTAAATACAGCGAGTCGTCTATGTCTAATGCATGTGTTTGCTGTGAAAGGTGCGCTCGTGGATGTCGGACGAGGGCAGTAATCTGGGTCTGCTGGTTTCGGTCAGGACTCTCGCAGGCTCTCAGATGGACCTGAAAATGGTGCGTTTCGCATCAGGTCGGGATCATCATCACAGCAAACAGCCCATGCTGGTCCTGTTCACTGATGACGGCAGACGAGCTGCTTCTCTAGAAGCCACCGGTAAAGGTAAATAACACACGCATCTCTTTAATATCAAAATTATTCGCCCTCCTGTGTCTTTTTTTCTTTTTTAAATATTTCCCAAATGATGTTTAACAGAGCAAGGAAATTTTCACAGTATGTCTGATAATATTTTTTCTTCTGGAGAAAGCTTTATTTGTTTTAATTTCGGCTAGAATAAAAGCAGCTTTTATTTTAAAAAATAAATAAATACAATTTTAAGGTCATAATTAGTAGCCTCCTTAAGCAATATTGTTTTTTGATTAGTCATATTTTACAATGACTTGCCTAATTAAATGTAGCCTTTAAATGTCACTTTAAGCTGATTACTAGTATCTTGAAAAATATCTAGTCAAATATTATTTACTGTCATCATGGCAAAGATAAAATAAATCAGTTATTAGAGATGAGTTATTAAATCTATTATGATTAGAAATGTGTTGAAAAAAAATTATCTCCGTTAAACAGAAATTGAGGAAAAAATAGACGGGGGGCTAATAATTCTGACTTTAACTGTATGTACAGTTATTTCTCCTGTATGTTTCAGTCCCCAATAATCTATAAAACTGATTTAGACCTCTTGAGGTTAGTCCAGAGGTTACTCAGTCAAAGTCAAAGTCAGCTTTATTGTCAATTCAACCACGTGTACAGGACATACAGAGAATCGAAATTCCGTTACCCTCAGACCCTAGGTGCCTAACATATAATATAAATACAAAAATACAAAAAAATAGAGTTGTAAAAAGAATATACAATAAATACAATTATAGAATGTAGTCTAAAAATATATGCATTAAAAATATATAGACATAAGATGTACTCTAATCAAAATAAAGTTTTATGAGCAGTACAATTACAGGTAAGGGCATATGGCAATGAGTGCAAACCAGAGTTGTGCAGATGTAAACAATATATAGTGCAAAAAGGCTTGTAAACATGTTGATAAAGTGATAGAGTGTCATAGTGTATAGGAAGGTAGTATGGTTACTCTAACTACACTGACAAAAACAGCAGCCTAAAAATAACATCTTATTCCATTTAGAGTTTTATTCAGTTTAATAAAAAAAAATATCGGCGTTAATCTATTCTCAAAGTTGGGTTGGAAGCTGGGTCTATTCTACGCAAGCTATGATGACTTTCACCTTGATATACTAGCGCGAATGTATACCTGGCCGAATTGCATTGTGTCTTCAAACCTGTGTGTATTCCGACTGTGAAACTACCGCATCAAACGTGACGTGCTAACATGGATGCAGTTCACTAGAGTGAGTCTGATTAATGTTAGCTCCACATCTAACTATCAGGCACCTGTAGAGTTTATGCGTTCCAGTAAAGCATACTAATAAAATGGAGCGGGTGCTTTTTAAAATGAATGACGGTGAATGAGAGTCAAACCGGTGAGCCGTCTGATAAAAAAGTGCCCTTCTGAATCAAATCAGCAGGATGCCCTTCTGGATCTTTCACTTACTTCGAAGACTTCTGACTACGCTTACGTGGACATCTGTAATCTAGTTATTTGCCTTAATAGACAATAATATAATTAAGGTGCTGACGTGAAGTGCTTTTCATTAAGAGTTTCCTGTAATTTTAGGTGACTTTAACTGCAGTTCGGCAGTTTCACTTTAACTCATGAACATTTCATTTATGCCCCCATGACAAACTGAGGTATTAGATGCAAATAAGGAGTAAGGACTAGTGAGAGTGTTACTGAATTTAATAATGCACGCCGAATGGAAAGAAAAAACTTTTGTATGTGTGTGTGTGTGCGCGGTCCTTATCTGACAGCCGCGTGTATGGATCTTGTCTGAAAATATGGCGAAAAGTCCTACATGACAGTATTAATGCCACTAATATCTGCATACTCCACGTCTTAATTTTATTTCTGTTTAGTTCAGTTATGACTTTAGTCAGATTAAGGTCATCAAAAATGGCTGTTTGGAGCTTATGTAGGCCTACAGTTCAACATTTATGTTTACCTGAATAAACAGTTAGTAAACACAAGAACATCTTATTGAACATCATTTGTTTTCATCACCAATTATCACAGTAGAACAGTTTCTCAAGCAGTTTGTGATGCATTTTGGAAACAGGAGATGAGCCCCTGATCTAATGCGCCACCTGGCTTGAGAACCCCGTTCTCAAAGACTTACTTTTAGTCATTATTTGGGTAGCACACATATTCTAAATGCCTTCTTCTGAGCCATTTTAATCTAGATTAATTGCAAGATTACAGTGAGATTAATCTAGATAAAAAAATTGTATCTATTCCCACCTATAATATATATATATGATATATAATATATAATGTAATATATGAGATTATCTGCATTGTGATATGAAATTTGTCATATCACCCAGCACTATGATCATTTAAAGATGCATCTTAATTGGGGACTCCATTTTATTTTTTTTATATGCTCATTTTACATCTCCCCTAGAGTTAAACATTTGAGTTTTATAATTTTTGTATCCATTCAGTCGATCTCCGGGTCTAGCAGGAGCACTTTTCTGACTTGTTCTGATCTCCTCCTCTTGTCTTGTTCTACGCAGGTTCAGATGTTTCTCCTGGTGGTCCCAGTCTGCCGTTTCCCAGCGTCCCTGCGTCCCGTCGCAGCTCTCGCTCTGTGGATCATGACGATAAAGGAGAAAAGATGGCCTGTCAGCGTCTGCCGCTCTACGTGGACTTTGAGGAGATCGGCTGGTCCGGTTGGATCGTGTCTCCTAGAGGATACAATGCATATCACTGCAAAGGCTCCTGTATATTTCCCCTGGGCCAGAATATGAGGCCTACGAACCACGCCATCGTCCAGTCCATCATAAACACCCTCAAACTCAACAAAGGTATCCAAACGCCCTGCTGCGTCCCGGACAAACTCTACAGCATCAGCCTGCTATACTTTGATGATGACGAGAATGTGGTGCTGAAACAGTATGATGATATGGTGGCCGGAAGCTGCGGGTGTCGCTGAAAAAAAAAACACATTTACTGAATGAAATTGTAAATATGTACATAGATAGAAAAGATTTTAATATATGGAGGATTCTGAGACGATCGCTTGTAAAAACATGTACGTTTTGTATATTGCATGTCGTGAACTATTATAAAGTCTAAATAAATTCTTACACGAAAAATAGTCTGGGGGTTTTGTTATTGTGAGAGTAGCAGCCGAAATAATTAACACTCCTGTGAAATAATACAACAAATATTCGGTTTATTTAAACAGCTCAAAGTGAATTCAACTAAAGAAGAAAATCCTAAAGGAAATGGCTTGAGAATTAGTAGGAGTACATTGTGAATTTTCATTTTAGGGTGAACTGTCCCTTTAAGAACAGACCTATTTTTGTTGTTAAGGCTTAAAGGTCCCATAAAAATTAAAATAATTTTTTTTTTAGATGTTAGTATCAGGATTGTAAGTTTTTAAGAGATCTATAAGCTAGTGTGCTCCAAAACAGTGACAAAATTCGCATTTTAAAACTGATATAAACATGTAAAGCAGGGGTCATCATCTATATTTGACAGAGGGCTAGAGTTTTACTAGACAGTCTGCTTGGGGGCCGGACCCCCAAGAAGAAAATCGAATAAAAATCTCATTTTGGCTTAACATTATGTTTAATGTTTATACTTTTTTAATTTCATTACAAAACTGAAGGGATTTGATTCACCTATCCCACAGTCAACCACTAGGAGTGATAGATATTTTTTTCCTCAACTCAATTGGCCCCATTTACACTAGTACGTTTTAGTTTTAAAACTGCGTTTTAGAATGAAAACGATCCGCGTCCACACTAGCGTTTCACTCAGCGTTTCTGAACAGCTCTCCGTCTACACTAAAACAGTGAAAACGCACATCACGTGATCACACACACACTCTCTGGCATGCACTGCAGCGTGCTTTAAGCGCATACCCATATGAGAGCTGTCCTCGTCGGACTGTTCATCAAGGATCTCCCGCTGAATTTAATCACACTATATTTGTTAAACGTGATATTTGATTCATCTTGTTGTCTATATCTAATGACATATTCCCTGACTTTGGTCTTTGAATCTATTACTTGTTCTCAGGTAACGTGCTTTGGCTGAGCGCAAAGATAAGTTAGGTTAATATCGTAATATAACCGCGGACACCGATTCTGCACATCGGACTGATTGCTTGCTTTTATTTTCTTTATTGTATAAACTTTTGTGCGTTAGTACTTTTATAATGGTCATTATTAATTATTAAAACTGATATTCATTGTAAGAGAGGGTATGTTTCGTATTTCATGAAAATGAAAGGAGGCAGTAATGTTATAGGCTTCGTTTTGTTATAAATATGCATGAAGATGACGCTCATATTATGAAGCCACCTTATGCCTCAACATTTCTGCTGTCTGTTAATTTGCTAATAATATCAAAATGAAAATAGGCAGTTTCTCACATCATGTTTACATTTTATTGTTAAGATAGTGAAACAGCGTAGCCAGGGTGATGTTGATGACTTTATAAAGTACACACTCAGGAGTTTGTTTTTCATATCAATTTGCGAAGTCTGAACTTACAAGGGGAGAATGTAAGACTGAAGGCTACTTAATATTGAGGAAAAGCCCCAATCAGAGAGGCGAATGTCTGCAGCCCTGCCTCTGTTTTCAGATGTCTCCCTTTTCCCCCATCCACACTGACACGGAGCAGCAGCGTTTTAGAATGAAAATGGCCTCTTCAGTGGATGGCGTAACCGTAGCATTAAACTAAAACGTATTAGTGTAAACGGGGCCTAATTCAACAAGGGGAAATGTAACTTTAGTCATTGATTAAGCACTGTGAGTAGCCCGTTTCAGCATTGAGATTTGAATTCAAGCCCACTTAACGTTTCATTTGATGTGCGAACATTATTTGTTGTGACCTGTTTTGTTCAGGTACCAGGTTATATATTTACCATGCTATTTTAAGTTTTGCCAGATAGTTTTTCCTTCTTTTTTGTTAGTCCTGAGGCAGACATCTCAAGTCTCCTGGAAGTTCTGTGAGTCTCCCGCAAATGCTTAGAGACTCCCGGATGCCAGCAAACTAATGATAATCTCCCGGAAATTGCGCGTCTCCCTCCCGCTCCTCAAATACGTCGCGCACCTCTTTCCACCGCATCCCTCCTTGCTCTTCATCACACACATCGCGCACACTCCGCCTACACCCCACCCGGTCTTCACTTACGCTAAAACCTGTTTGAAACAATAAATGCTTAACGCGGCATGGTCTGTCTGAGTCTGTCCTCATTTCGAAGTGTAGCCTTATAGTCATAAATGGTGGTTAATCTGACAAGAGACTCAGTTGTTGTTATTTTTAGTTACTTTAATAGTGTGGACCACTATTTTCTTTTTGATCCTCACAATTTTGGAATCCAGTCGCGGGCCGGATTGAACGGCTCAGCGGGCCGGATTTGGCCCGCGGGCCGCCAGTTGATGATCAGGGATGTAAAGCTTTTAGTCTGTGGTTAGCACTGTTGCCTCACAGCAAGAACATCACTGGTTCTAGTCCTTACCAAGCCAGCTGACGTTTCTGTGTGGAGTTTACACATTCTCCCCGTGCTCACGTGGGTTTCCCCCGGGTTTCCAGGTTTCCTCCCACCGTCCAAAAACATGCAACTTAAGTTAATTGACTAATCTAAATTTATCTAATCTATCTCTCATAAGCCATCACTATCTGTTCATTAGCTACTACAGCAGGAGAGTTCTCAAGATCTACCTGAGCTCAAACTCCCCTCTCGCCTTGCAAACGGGAGGGAGCCCCGGGCTCGAGGATCTTATGAGCTTAGGGCTCTCTTCCAGGACAGCATGCCAAACAAGCTTTATAATCAATCATCAGCTAAGTGTGAACTCTTGAAAGGGACTAAGCCGAAAAGAAAATGAATGAATGAATGTCCACCGAGCAGGAAAAGTGGTCGTTGTACTGCAGTTGTAATGGATAGTACAGTCGTATTGCCGTAGATGTACTGCCGTTAGTTGTATTGTAGTACTGCAATACTTTAATAACAGTTTTTTTCCTGTCCTAAAAACTGCATTTTATAGAAGTTAACTAAAACCGCAGTATTCCTTTAAAAAACTGCAGTGATTTTTTTTGTAAGGGTGTACAATAAAGGCATCACTGTGGAAAAAGGGGGATTATTTCAGATAATTTTGGCCCTCGAGTGCTTTGTGCTTTGAGGTGTACACAAAATAGGTGTAAAAGTTACTGAAATTATGGAGTTTATTAATGTGGCTAATGCAAAGGATTCAGCTACTCTCCGCCAACCACCAGATATCTCTCTGCCTCTGGTCAGGTGAATAACATTAAAATACATTTAAAATGGTCAATATTCCTTCAAAATAATACCTACAGGGAGGAGATGCAGCATCTGGCCACGTGGTGCACCGACAAAAATCTGCTCCTTAACACCGACAAGACCAAGGAGCTCATTGTGGACTT
>CAIGQZ010001210.1:6299355-6312445 GCA_903798205.1 Danio tinwini
TTCCTTGTACATGTGTGATGACAATAAAGTTGAATCTAATCTAATCTAATCTTTGACATAATCTACATTGTAAAAGCGCTATAGAAATAAAGACGCATTGAATTGAATGACAGAAGACAATGAAGATGAGATTAAGTAGAAAAACACTTTAACAGTAATCAATCGGTCAGTCAATCAATCTGTGCTGTGTATTTTTTATTATTATATATATATTTTTATTAACACAAGCAACAGGTAATACACAAAACATCAACTTGTGCTAATATTGTGTGACCTGAATCGAAATTACACATATTCATGCCCATCCAGTAACACAAACGACACAAGGCACAAATCTGTGCTGTGTATGTGTGAACTATAACTGTTAATTCTTACCCACAATGCCTCAGTTGTTTCTCCTCCGGCTGTTTTGAAAGGTAAACAACCGACAGACCTTCAGCCTCGTGAACTGTCATGATCTCCAGCACATATAAATGAATAATCAGTCAGGGTTTACGACTCTTTTATTGTATCTGAAGGTGTAATATGCAGACAGAAGTGCTTTAATACACACGAAAATCAGACATTTCTCAGTGAAATCGCGGAGTTTCAGACGTCGAGTTTCTGATCAGGAAAAGCGGTAAAAATGAAGCTGATTTTAGGGGTGTTTTTGCTGATTGCTGTCCTCACGGCCTACATGTGGAGAGATACGTTTGACCCCGGTAAGGAGAACAGCTTTATATTATTATGGTTTATACAGATATTCTAGTCTATATTTCATGATTTTCTGCTGTGTAAAACATATGCTGGATAAATTGGCGGTTCATTCCGCTGTGGCGACCCCTGATTAATAAAGGGACTAATCCGAAAAGGAAACGAATGAATGTACATTAATTCGCTCAAATCTAAATACATTACAGTAAGAAAATATGAAAGACTTTTAATCCAAGGTTGTAAATATTATGCAATTAAGTTCTGTTATCATAATCATTTAAAATATGTACCTTTCAATATTATTTAACAGAGCAATCATCACACATTTTTATTTTCAAAAGACATATTGCATGAGCAGTGTCTGATTAACAAATAAATAAACTTCGAGGTCATTTGAAGGTCTAGGTCAGAGATGCCCAAACTAGGGCCTGCGGGCCAAATTTGGTCCATGATAACCTTTGATTTGGCCCACCATCCCACTGAGAGAATGATGTGTAGGGGTTGGGAAACGCCTTTAATAGAGACTGTCATTTCTAATTTAACGTAACCTTTTGTTTGTTTGTGTTATTGTTGAGCTACAAAAAAGCTAACCTAAATGAAATGTTTCAAGTAAATGTTCAGATTTTTAAAAAATGTACATATTGTTACTCGATGGTTAGAGATGCTAGAGGACTTTGGCGAACAAATCAATGCAAAAGGATGACTAGCGTGTTCAGCATCGAACTCCGTTGTGTTCTAAATGGAATGGTTTGTTTTTATTCTAGTATGTTCTTTATAATTGTTTAAAAATGCATTGGTTAATATAATTAATGTTTTTTATTTATTATTAAATATTATTAAATGAAATAGGAAATTACTCATGCCGACTTTACAGTTTTTCTCAGTAGCTTTGGTGCATTTCTCACAACACTATTTACATTTGCACAACAGTTAACGCATTTCTCAAAACAATTAGTCATTTGTGCACATCATAGTAGCAGTTTCTCATTCCTTCCAGCAAATTGCACATGCTTTTGGACATGCATCAATTGCTTTCAGTCAAAATTAACTAAACTTGTAAATGGTGAATAGTCATTCCATATAAAACTAATAGTTCTGATTTTATTACCTGAGTCATTACATACAAAAATGTTGAACTAGTTGTCAAAATTTGTCAAACTCATTTTATAAAACATTTTAAATCTTATTTTTCCTGAAAATGTTTTCTAAATTGAACAATTTGATGAATGATTTATAGACCTGTGTATGTTGTAGGTTCAGTTCCAATATGTACTGCAGTATTGTTTACATTAGTGCACATCTCTACCCAAAGGGAGTTTATGTTTGTTGTAAATAAGGGTGTATTTATTATTTTGCACAATGCTGTGAATAAATTAGAATTGTAAAAGAGCATATGCAGTAAAAATGTGAAACACACATATTCAGTGTCTTGTACTCAGATTCCTCACTAAATGCAGTGATGTCTAACTGTACTGTAGTTTTCAAATGGCTTTTTTTTTTTTTTTAATGTTCGTACATACAGAAAATGCTGCTTCACAAAGGCAAGTTCACAGAGCCCTGACAGTGAGTCAAGCATTGAGTATGTTTACATGGGCAACAATACTTTAATACAATTTTAATATGATTAAAACAATACTCTGATTATAAGTCTACCAAGTAAAAAGCGATTTTTGATTACCTTAATGCGACTAAAGTCATAACTGAACTAAACAGAAATGGAATTAAGAATTGGAGTATGCAGATATTAGTTGCATTACTGACAAACTATTACCGTCATGTAGGACTTTTCGCCATATTTTCCGACAAGATCCACACAGGCGGCTGTCAGTAAAGGACCCCACACGCACACACACACACACACACACACACCGATCTTCTCATTTGGTGTGCGTTATTAAGTTCCATAACACTCTCACCAGTCCTTACTCATTATTTGCATCTAATACGCCAGTTTGTCACAGCGCACAAATGAAATGTTCGTGAGTTAAAGTGAAACTGCCGAACTGCAGTTAAAGTCAGACATCCTGCTGATTTGATTCAGAAGGGCACTATCTTGTCAGACGGCTCACCGGCCAAGTATACATCCGCTCTAATTTATCAAGGTGAAAGTCATCATAGCTTGCATAGTATAGACCCAGCTCCCAACCCAACTTTGAGAATAGATTAACAGCGATATATTTTTTTAACGCGCTATAAGACGACCCAGCACTAATTTAAATCCTGCACGGCGCCTCATTGCCGTCTGTGTTTGCTTCATTGCCTTCTCTTCTGACACCGCTGGTTTCTGTGTCGGGGAGGTAGGCTGGGGATGATGGTGAGGTGACAGGTTGGCTTAAACTTTTACGATGCCTCATCTTCTGACTCTCAGTATGTTTTATCAGGAGTAATTGTTTCAAATGGTGAAACAGATTTGATGTGTTCCCGCTGCTAGTCGCAACACTCTCTGGCACAATTTGCAGAGCTCCGAAACTATAAGTTTATTGGAACTTAAAAAGCTGAACCACTTCCACACCACTGCATTAGTCTTTCTTCTCTTATATCAACTGTTTCGTCTGCATTCTTAACTTGTGGAAGCTTGATCATTCACATCTGCATTAAGGGCACTCATTTTGTAGCTAACTTTCTGCGACGGTCACGGAGCTTAACCAACTGCTGTGCTGCCATAGACTGTAAAAGACTGTGTGCGCTGCTGAGCGCTGGCAGCGTGTCTGTGATGTACGTCATCACGCAGGTGACATCACGCTCTTTCTGACAGCTGAGCACTGAAAGTCATTCAGTGACAAGTGATACATGTCTAAGATCTTACGTATATAATAAAATATATATGCAAATTTATATAGAAATACCGGAAATGGGTTCAAAAATCATATCAACGTTATTGAAAAAAAATCTGTCGCGATATATATTGATATCGAATTATTGTCCAGCCCTAACAAATATAAAACCAACTTTACCTTTATGTGTAAGTTCACATACCCTGGGCCTGCCGTAAAGGTGTAGTTCGCTGTCAGAATGCAGTTTTGCTGTTGATGATCACCCACGTCTTTATAACCTTAGCTCCATCTTTTTTTTCCTTGTCTTTGGCTCAGCAGAACCTCGGTTTTTAGCACTACATAGTTTTGAATCTGCTAATCAGGGAACATTATTTCTTGCACATGACCACACAGAACACAATTGTTGACATCCAAACACTTGTAGCCCTTTAACTTCTCTCGTAAAATCCCTTGGAGCTTCAATGAGATTGTATATTTGGGGCTGGATGCTTGGTCATTTTGTCTTGTCCAATATCCATTGGGTGGGTGCTCTCGCAAATAGACCTGTCAAATGAACGCCGCTCACTTTAACGTTAATTTTGCTGAATCACTGTGCTTATCACTGAAAGACAAGCTGTTATAATACGCTGAACGCATTATGTAAATAATATATATAATACGTAATCAATATATCTTATTTCTAAGACAACAACAAACTCTGCACCTTATCGAATGTCATTCCCTCGCTGTAAATGCTAGCGCTCCCGTTTTTTACTGCCACCTCCCTGCGCGCGCATCTTGAATGTTTACAAACATGGTAATTGGTCTTTAGGTTGTCTAGGGAGAGTAAACGTAACATTTAGAATGTTATATCATTACTGAAGGAACCTACCCAATCGATCCAACACACAGTACAGTTGAAGTCAGAATTATTAGCCCCCCTTATTTATTTTTTCCCCCAATTTCTGTTTAATGGACATTTTTTCAACACATTTCTAAACATAATAGTTTTAATAACTCATTTCTAATAACTGATTTATTTTCTCTTTGACATGATGACAGTAAATAATATTTGACTAGATATTTTTCAAGACACTTCTATACAGCTTAACGTGACATTTAAAGGCTTAACTAGGTTAATTAGGGTAACTAGGCAGGTTAGGGTAATTAGAGAAGTTGTAACAAAGTTGTATAACAATGTTTTGTTCTGTAGACTATTGAAACAAATACAGCTTAAAGGGGCTAATAATTTTGACCTTAAAATGGTTCTTAAAAAATTAATAACTGCTTTTGTTCTAATAAAAAAATAAAACAAATAAGACTTTCTCCAGAAGAAAAAATATTATCAGACATACTGTGAAAATTTTCTTGCACTGTTAAACATCATTTGGGAAATATTAAAAAAAAAAAAAAAAACAAATGTGGGCTAATAATTCTGACTTCAACTGTATATAAAATTTTGTAAAAATGGAAATGTGTATGGCCAAAAAGTAAGATTGAAATGCTTTTATATTTAAAGCTATAACGTAGTACAATATGAAGATAATCAAACAACCTGGTTTACCAGTTTAACGGACAAAAATGTGAGTCGGAGCCAAGTTTCAGCTGAAACAAACATGCCCTGACTGATCTTAAAATATATATCAGGGCTTTATTTTGTCTCAAGATTTTTTTCTTAAGCACATTTATGACTCTGGAGCACAAACCAGTCTTGTTGCATGTTTTTGGCAAAACACAAAAATAGATTATATGGGTATTGAGTTACACTGTAAAAAATAAATTGTTGAGAAAACATAAAAAAATAAGGCAACTTGATGCAGTAAGAACTTTAAGTTCTCTCAACAACTGTTTTTTAGTTCTTCTCAGTAACAATATTTTGTTCAGCTAACATAATTTTGTTTATTCATGCAATGTTGATTATTGTATTTTGCTAATAAAGATATTCTTGTCAAATCAACTGAAGCAACAGTTACTGCTATTGGGTCAATTCGTTTTTTTCTGTTTAGTGGATTATTTTTAAAATTTGCTAAATAAGTAATTAGTACTAGTTAGCATATCATCCTGTTTTTAATCATTTTATTAAAAAAATACAAACACAAACTTACTATTTCATTCATTTTTCTTTGGCTTAGTCCCTTTATTAATCTGGGAAGGCCACAGTGGAATGAACGCCAACTTATCCGACATATGTTTTACACAGTAGATGACCTTCCAGCTGCAACTCAGTACATGGAAACACCCATTCACACTCACACCTGTACCGCATGTCTTTAGACTGTGGGGGAAACCGGAGCAGCTGAAGGAAACCCACGTGAACACAGGGTTGTCAACTGACTCAGCCGGGTCTTGAACCAGCAACCTTCTTGCTGTGAGGTGACTGTGCTACCAATTGCGCCACTGTCACCCTTCTTACAAGCATCAGATAAACAAGTGTAGTTTTTGATAGTCACGTCACGCATGTGTGAATTGTTTAAATATCAACATTCCTGTTCAACACAAAAATGTTTGTCCAGAAAACTCAGTTAAACATGTAGACATAACATTTTAGCGAATATTGTTGACATAACATACATTTTTATGTAGATCAATAGTTATTTACAATTCCTAGTATATATGACAGAAAAAATACAGTGTGCTGAACAAATGGTGATAAATTTTTTTACAGTGTACTTTTATGCCAAAAATCATTGCAATATTAAAGATTGTGTTCCATTAAGATATTTTATATATGTTTCTACTGTTTATTGAACTTTTTTCCTTGCTCCATTGTCATTATTTTTTGCTTGCAATTTGTTTATAAATGATTCACACTCTTGGAAAAATCACCCTGTTACGCCCAAGTCTAGGGGAAAACAACATGGGCATAATAAACGGAAAAACAAATGTGTTGGCGTGGTGGATTTCCCAAACAAAACAAAAACTTAGACAAAAGATCTCCTTCGGTCGACAACCAAACTCAGACACTCAGTTGAGAGTAATTAAATAGATTTATTATAGAGAAATAGTCATTTTAAGTGAGCATCTCTTCAGGGTGGCCCCAGGCCAAAATAACAAACAAAAGAATCTGCAAAGTAAACTACTAGAACTAAAGTACCTATAAATATTTAAAGGAAAATTCAGGAAGCTTACCTTTTTTCCTAAACATAAACAGTCAAAAGTAATCAAATAAATAGGCAGGCCACCCCTACAAACTCAAACTCTCAAAAAGATTACATGTATGAACAAGGGTAACAAGACTCCCACAACCGTCTCACAACAAATGAGCTCCCCGATCCCTGCCGGAAGTTCCTTTTTATATAGGACTCTGAGACCAGCAGCCAACCAGAGCACGTATCACACCAGAATAGGAGCCTATGGAATAACAGAGAAAACAACAAGGCGGGACAACGAAAAAAGACATATGCAATGGGTAAAAAAAACAAATCAATAATAATAATAAACTTTAGTCGTAACACACCCCAATCAATCTAAGTGGATGATTTCTTTCCAAATAGAGCTATTCAAGCCATCTGGTAAAAGTGTATTAATATAACGATATATATTGATAAAAATATCGCAGTGTCAGATTTTTTTAATATCGTGCAGCCCTAGTATAGGGTCATATTGTTACTGGTTCGAGCCCTGGCTGGGCCAGTAGGCATTTCTGTGTGGAGTTTGCATGTTCTCCATGTGTTGGCGTGGGTTTCCTCCGGGTGCTCCGGTTTCCCCCACAGTCCAAACACATGCACTATAGGTGAATTAAATAAACTAAATTGGCTATAGTGTGTATGTGTGAATGAATGTGTGTGGGTGTTTCCCAGTGTTGGGTTGCGGCTGGAAGGGTATCTGCTGCGTAAAACATATGCTGGATAAGTTGGCGGGTCCTTCCGCAGTGGCGGAACCCTAGATTAATAAAGGGACTAAGAAGAAAATTTATTAATGAATTTCCCGTTTTTTCTTACACCTATAGAGTCCATTCGAGGGGCCCGAGTGTTGATCACAGGGGCCAGTTCAGGTATCGGGGAGCAGATGGCCTACCATTATGCAAAGTTTGAAGCTGAGATTGTCATCACCGCCAGACGATTGGAGGCTTTAAAAAAGGTCAGTTCTTTGGTCCTAAATCTTTCTTTTTTTATTAATTTTTTTATTAAGCAGGTACTTGAATAAGAGTAAGTGACATGTGAAATGCATAGCAATATCTGCAGATTTTGAACATGTAGAATAATAATGGAATACAGTTATGTAAACAACCAAAACATTAGCCTTATCCCAATGCAAATTGACCCCACAAAAAAACCCAAAACACATTATGCTAAATAATGAAGGTGGCATGGTGGCTCAGTGGTTAGTAAGAAGGTTGCTGGCTGGCTCAGTTGACATTTCTGTGTGAAGTTTGCATGTTCCCCCTGTGTTGGCATGGGTTTCCTCCGGGTGCTCTGGTTTTGTCCACAGTCCAAACACATGCGCTATGAATTGGATGAACTACATTGGTCTTAGTGTACGATTGTGTATGGATGTTTCCCATTACTGGGTTGCGGCTGGAAGAGCATCTGCTGTGTAAAACATATGCTGGAATAGTTGGCAGTTCATTCCACTGATAAATAAGGGACTAAGTTGAAGGAAAAGGAAAATGGATGTTAAAAAAAGCTGCTTTTATTTAAGCCGAAATAACAAAAATAAGACTAAATAAAGTTTTTCTTTCTTCATAAGAAAAAATATTATAGGAAATACTGAGAAAAATTCCCTGCTCTGTTAAACATCATTTGGGAAAAATCACAGGAAGGAAAACAATTTTGACTTGTGTATAGAAGAATGTTGGAAAATTGAGGTTTGTTTTTCCTACTATGATTTTCAATGGTCACAGGTTACATTTTAAAATATATATTCTTTTGTGTTCAACACAGGGTATTCACTGGGCCTTAAAAAAGTCTTAAATTTAAAAAAACAAATTTTAGACCTTAAAGAGCCCCTATGACACATTGAAAAGGGTCATATTTCGGTTTTATGGGTCTCCAGCAACATACTGATATGTATGCAAGGTCAAAAAACACGTTCATGGTCTTATAATATGCATTTATTTTTACCTAATTATCCCAGCGACTCCCATATAAATCGTTCAGCGATTCATTTGTTCCCAAACCCCTGCTTAGCGCGAAGCTAATCTGTGCTGATTGGACCGATGACAGCCTGTTGCCATTGGTCGACAGCATTTAGCGCGAGACAGTAAAATGGCCAGCGTGGTTTATCAAGCCCGTGGCCGCGGGTCGCCAACATTGGTATAGGATCCGATCGCAGCGGACGCCCGAAACACGCTTCAAAGTAAACTTACTAACACCACAGTAAACAGTACCTGGTTCTCAACAGTGTTATTCAGACATCTCAGCGCCGAAAGCAGTGCAGTTAAACACCAGCATATGTATGACACACATTCAGTTTTAATCCACACAGCAGCAAAAGCTGAACTATTCTGAACCTTGACCGCTGCACGTGTGCAGGATCAGCTAACGGTGGCCATAGCAACGACAAATGGCAGTGGAACGAGCTCACAAAAGCATTTAAATCTGTAAACAAAGCAGCACGCGTCGCGTTTACAACGTGGCATTAGACGCGATATGAGAATATAAAGAGTTAATCTGATACAGTACACGCGGTTACTAGTAACAAAACCTGTAGATCATTTCTATTTGCAATCATTGCTGTGGCACCTCATCTGTGAACTGCTATATGTTCTAAGGGCTTACCTGTACTCTGCTTTTCTAAACGATCACATCCCCAGCTGGGAGGTTGTAGCATCCTCTGTCCTCTGACAAGCTATCTCTGCGAGCTCCCGCTCTCCATTCTCAAGCCTTTTCCGTGCTGCTCACCAGCCCGAAGCCCAGTGTTCAGCAGCCTGCCGGTGTACCTAATATTTTGTCCTTATTTTGCCTACACCCCTGGTGTCTTGTCTGTCCATTACAAGATGGAGGAAGAAACTAATGCATGAGCTGTGTAGTGATAAATCCCATTGTAAGCGTGCAGATTTCTGAACGACTCCTTTCCCTCACACTTCCAAAAATATCCAGGTAAACACAGCGTCTTCATGAGCGTCTTGCTGCTGTGTTAGTGTGCGGGCCGCAGGTTTGAATTTTGCCGGGTCTGCGCGCGCAACCATTATGTTTCGTAACGACATCACGCCGAAACGGCTGAAGACTCATTATCAAGACGATTCATTTAAACCACAATGAGTCACTCTTTTATAGATGAATCAATAGTTTTAAAAACTGTCCACTTTCAGATTTAAGCTTTAGCTGGATATTTCACTTCACTTAGAGCTGTGTTACACACTACATGTCATTTTCAAAAACCCATAATAGGGGCTCTTTAAAAAGTCTTAAATTGACTGAAATATTGTCTTGTAGGTCTTTAAACATTTTAAATGGGTCTTATTTTCCCTTGTTTATGTAAACCTACCCAATCAATTCAACATACAGTACAGTTGAAGTCAGAATTATTAGCCCCCTGTTTATTTTTCCCCAATTTCTGTTTAACAGAGACATTTTCTCAACACATTTCTAATCATAATAGTTTTATTTCTAATAACTGATTTATTTTATCTTTGCCATGATGACAGTAAATAATATTTGACTAGATATTTTTCAAGACACTTCTATACAGCTTAAAGTGACATTTAAAGGCTTAACTAGGTTAATTAGGTTAACTAGGCAGGTTAGGGTAATTAGGCAAGTTATTGTATAACGATGGTTTGTTCTGTAGACTATCGAAAAAAAATATAGCGGCTAATAATTTTGACCTTAAAATGGGTTTTAAAAAATTGAAAACTGCTTTTATTCTAGCCGAAATAAAACAAATAAGTCTTTTTCCAGAAGAAAAAATATGATCAGACATACTGTGAAAATTTCCTTGCTCTGTTAAACATCATTTGGAAAATATTTAAAAAAGAAAAAAATTCAAAGGGGGGGCTAATAATTCTGACTTCAACTGTACATCCAATCACCAACAACACATCTCAATAAAACCTTTAGCAAAACTACTCATAACTAATATTATAACTGTAGTCTGTTGAAATATGCATGTAGTTTTTTAAGTTATGTTAAACAAAAATGTATGTATACAACTAAGGTCTGCTTGTTTTGACACATTATTTAAAATGTGGCTAAGTGACTAATTAGAATACTAAGTGTTTAGCCTTATATTCGTCTGAAATATTATTCTTTATAATCTTAAAAAGGTCTTAAAAAACTTAAATTGGACTTAATTTTGACCTGTCAACAGAAGAAAGAAACTCATAAATGTTTGCAAACACTTGGCGTTAAGTAAATAGCAAGTAAATTTTTATTTTTGGGCGAACTATCCATTTATAGGTAACAAAAATATAATTATTTTGCATGTAAATACCTTTGAGCAAATAAAAGTGTTGACTGTAAATAGATCTAACCTTTGTGCCTCTGTCATGTGCAGGTTGCCCAGAAGTGTGAGAAACTGGGTGCTAAGAAAATATTGTATGTGACCGGAGACATGTCTGACCCCGCTGACCCCGAGAAAGTCCTCAAATACGCTGTGGAGAGATTAGGTGAGAAATGACCCCATCACACAACAAATATGAAAGCGAAATATATACAAATGTTACATTCATTTACTGAAAATAGAGTGAAAATGTGAACATTTCTAAACATTGTTTTTATTGTAATAATAATTTATACAGTTAAAGTCAGAATTATTAACCCTCCTGAATAATTATCCCCCCTTTATATTTTTGTTTTTCAATTTCTATTGAATGGAAAGATTTATATAATAGTGTAAATAGTTTACACATAAACATAATAGTTTTAATAACTCATTTCTAATAACTGATTTATTTTATGTTTGCCATGATGACAGTAAATAATATTTGACTAGATATTTTTCAAGATACTAGTATTCAGCTTAAAGTGACATTTAAAGGCTAGGCAGGTTAAGGTTAGGCAAATCATTGTGGAACAGTGGTTTGTTCTGTAGACAATCGGAAAAATAAATTGCTTAAGGGGGCTAATAATATTGACCTTAAAATAGCTTCAAAAAATAAAAACTGCTTTTAGTCTAGCTGAAACAAAGCAGAAAAGACTTTCTCCAGAAGAAAAAATATTATAGAAAATACTGTGAAGAATTTCTACTTCTGTTAAACATCGTTTGGGAAATAGTTGAAAAAGAAACAAAACTCACAGGAGGGCTAATATTTTTGACTTAATTCATTTTCTTTTCGCGTTAGTCCCTTTATTAATCAGGGGTCGCCACAGCGGAATGAACCGCCAACTTATAATTCATGTATTCACAGCAAATGCCCTTCTTGCCGCAACCCATCACTGGGAAACATCCACACTCATTCACACACACATACACTACGGTCAATTTTAGCATACCCAATTCACCTGAACCACATGTGCTTGGACTGTGGGGGAAACCGGAGCATCCGGAAGAAACCCACACGAACATGGGGAGAACATGCAAACTCCACACAGAAACGCCAACTGAGCCAGCCGAGGCTCGAACCAGCGACCTTCTTGCTGTGAGGCAAAAGTGCTACCCACTACGCCCTTAATTTTTAATTCAACTGTATGTAATTAATTTTTTTTGCAGTGCAAAGCTAAATTTGTTGCGCTTGAGCGCCTCCAAATGCTGTTTACTGTAACTTCAGCAGCTCCGTGCACGTGAACAAAAGTGCCAATCTGATTGGTGGAGAAGGTTTTGACGGGCCGCGTCAAAACAAAAAAAGAGAGCTTTTTTTTTTTAAATGGCGCTTTTGCACCTGCCGTTTTGCGTGTTGGTGTGTATGATCACATTGACGCCCTTTATTTAGTCACAAGGTGTTAAACGTCGACGGAAAACGCGAGCAAAAAAACGTCTCGTGTGCACGGGCCTTAATACTGAAATGAATACGGCAGTTTAGAATGACTAAAGCAACATTTCAGATGTTGCTGAATTACGCTCATTGAAAGCTAAAGGTCGTTAACTTGAGCGTCTCTATCATAGAACTGGTCTTACCATCCACAAAGAAATGTACAAATCTCACGTATTGCTTTATAAAGACTCTATCATTCAAACCAAATCCACATTTTTCTCTAGTATAATTAGCTCTAACCAAGGCAACTCCAAAACTCTCTTCTCATTACTTAATAAAACTCTTCAACCCCCAGATTCCCTACCCCCCCCCACATGTACTCCACTGATACTTGTAATTCTCTACTGCTGTTTTTTAATGGAAAAATTCATCAGAATCAGAATCAGTTTTATTGCCAAGTGTGCTTCACACACACAAGGAATTTGTTTTGGCAACAGAAGCTTTCAGTGTACATAAAGTGACGAGTGACAACACAAAATTAAATACAAGAAAAGAAAAGGCAATAAACATTAAACAGAGATGCAGTTAGTCAAAAAGATCTGGATGTTGAATGTATGTACAGATATGTTGTAAATATACAGGTTATAAGGTGCTGTGTACAAGTGCGTATGAGAAAGTATTGCACGTTTATTGCACAGTAGGGGAATATTTAATTGTTCATGAGGTAGATGGCCTGAGGAAAGAAACTTTTCCTGTGTCTATCTGTTTTTGTGCTTGGTGCTCTGTAGCGCCGACCAGACGGTAACAGTTCGAACAGGTAGTGTGCTGGGTGTGAGGCGTCCAGAGTGAT
>CAIGQZ010001210.1:6345620-6357069 GCA_903798205.1 Danio tinwini
AGAGAGAGAGAGAGATAGAAAAAGCCCCTGAAGAGGAGAGAGACAGGAGAGAACTGGTATAGTGTGTGTGATTTTTTTTCTTTGCCTACTCTTGTTCATCACGAGGGAGACAGTAGGAATCATTAATCAGTGTGTGTATTATGGAAGACTCAAATTCATAGAACTGGATTGGAGAGGTGTTATATCCAAATCATATGCATTATTAGTTTGTAGAAGTTATACATTAAAAATACCCTTAAATATACATTTTTAGTACTGCTTCAGTGAACTTGAACAAGTATATTAAAAAAACATTAATTTTCACTAGTTTTATTACTATTTTTTTTATCAAAGTCTGCTTTAAATGCTTTTAAAATCAGGTAAATCTTTGTTGACTATAAATATATGTACTATGTCATTTATTTAAAAAATGTGGGCAACATTTTAGAGATTAACTTTATTTAAAAATATATTAATATTTCTCTTAATATATTTTTATCTTAAATAATTTAATCTATATCTTAAATAATAATATTAATCTTATTTTTTAATTCAACTATAGGGGTGCGGCCTTGTAGGGGGCCCTACAAGACATTGTGCCCAGGGGCCTCTGAATTCTTAATCCGGGCCTGTGTTTTACGTAACAAAACAGACCCTTCCTGGCTCAACCCAACGCTGGGAAACGCCCATAAACTCTTGCATTCACACACACACACACTACGGCCAATTTAGCTTATTCAATTCACCTATAGCGCATGTGTTTGGACTGTGGAGGAAACCCACACAAACACGGGGAGAACCTGCAAACTCCACACTGAAATGCCAGCTGACCCAGCCGGGACTCGAACCAGCGACCTTCTTGCTTGCTTCTTGCACCACCGTGTCACCCACACATATGCAGGCAAATTCGGATAAAGTGTTTGTTCGATTATAAATTAAAGTTGAGAAATAGGCCTTTTCCCCCCACAATGATGTCTTATGTACATTTATTGTGCATTTTAATTGTATTACAGGATAAACTGGCATCAAAACCAAAAGTTCCAAAGATAATTGATATTCACATAAAAAAAAAACCCTAAACAAAAAGACATTCACAAGAAGCCAAATACAGATCTGTAGTAATTTACAATAGATAGAGCCTTTACATTTTTCCACAGCAAGGGCGGATCATTTGAAAGTCTCCATTTGTGGATGAATATTGTCATTTAAATTGACAAATCCTCTTGCATTTTTGGGAGAAGCCTGTATCATGTACGGTCAAAAAATAAAAAGTACCTCCAAGTCTAAATTTGCCAAGGCTATGAATAATTCGGGACCGACTAACTCAATAAATGATAAACATTGGCCAAAGTAGAGCATTGCATTACACATTCAACCACACAGAGGCACTGTAGGGTAAAAGATAAGATAACTGCTGACCAACACAAGTCAATGGGTTGGAAATTATAGACCTTTTTCTTGGCTGCTGCCATAGATATATACACTAGATATCACTTAAGGACCCTGAGCATGCGTCAATAGCGCCGCCACATTGATACAGTGCTCCTAGGACAAACGTCATTCAACCACACTAGTCAAGACCGTGTGCCAATGTGAAGATTCTGGAATTTAGCGCTGTGTATGAGTGTAGTAACGAGCAAACAAAGAAAACAAAGCACAAAGTCATCACATTTCATAGGTAAGATTTCGTTCTTTATGTTTTTGTATGTTATGAACTTTTGTGATCAACAAGCAACGTTATTGTACAGTCTCTTACTGCAGTGACCATAAGGCAAGTAGCACCAACTCGCACTAAATTCTAAGCTTATGCTAGTTTTGTTGAATAAAATAAGCAAACAATGTTATGAAATATGACAAGAAGACGCTGCGCTGCCAGAAACTTGTATTATTGTCAGCTAAGAGAACGAGTCGTTCATAACGGAGGTTCATTCACAAACAAATCGCTCCCTCCGTCAGAATGAGAAGTGAAAGCAGGAGAGGGGGGTGTGTTTCGGGACATGGATTAGATCAAATTAAACAGGGAAGGAGGGTAATGCATTTCCATGCACACAAACACTCACTCTTTGTCAGGAATGCCCGTACTGTCACATTAATGTAGAAAAGTGATGTAAAATTATAATATTTCGTAATTTTTAAAACATATTTGCATACGGACCACCGGGGAAAACTCCCGATCATAAATGTATGTGTATATGTTTATTTCTCTGGCTTTGGATGGCCACAGTCCTCCACTTCACCTTGGTCCTGCATTCATTTCAAAGGAGCGCTACCCTGTACTAAAATGGCGGCTCTATTGACGCATTCCTTCTAATAGACAACAGTAGGGTAGGCGACATCTAATGTATATATCTATGGGCTGCTGCATGGAGGGCGCCATAGCAACCAGCGTCTTCCGGTAGAATGGTTAGAACTTCCGTTTACAACTGGTAATTTGCGCTCCGAAAATGGGTTTCAATAGCGTTTTAAGTGGATTATGGAGTGTTTTTTTAGTGATGGGCAAAGCGAGGCTTCATGAAACACTGAAACAGTCGAAGCAAATGTGTCGAAGCTTCGAAACATTTCGAAACCTCACTCCACGGAGACACCTAGTGGTCATTTTTTATGTATTGCACTGGAACAGCGTCAGCAAAGAACAGTTGAGCAAATTGAGGTATTAAACTCCACTTTGTAAATCAAACCTACAAGTGGTTTAGTGAAGCGGTTAGGGTTCCTGACTACCATGTGGGCATACTGGGTTCGAATCCAGGCTGAGACAGCTGTTTTGAAATGCTTTAATATCAGTTTGACTTGCTCTGTTCTTGTATCGTTTTGTTTCAACATTGGTCTGACATCCGAATAAACACTTTGTGAATAAATATGTGTTGTTTTGGTCATAAAACAGGGTTGTTGCTAGATCAGACACGGTTGTGGCCAGAAGTTAACAAGAATTATGTATATTATTCATTAAATTTCCCATTTATTGTATTTTATTTATGTCTACCCAAAACCTAAACCCAACCATCAGAGTACTGTAAAAAATGAATTATTGTTCTACAGTGTTACAAAAACGATGCTGTATTGATGGCGTATCAGCAGCTGTATCCTATTTGGACTACACCATAAAACAGTAACATGATTAAAATACATAAAATCATGATTTCAGAGTATTTGTAGAAGTCGGGATTTGAACCCAAAAGTAATTTAAAGCTCAGTTACAACATGCACACACACGGTCCACTAGGCCATAACAGACAGAAGAATTGTCAGACCCTGTCAGTCAAATGCAGATTCGCCAGGTCTCGAAACGTTTCTGAACTGATCGATGCTTTGAATCGCTTTAGTCACATGACCAAGTGTTTCGAAACACTTTAGTCACGTGACCTGGGTGTTTCGGACCATGCTTCGGTGCAGTGTTTCGAAACACTTGCGCTTCGAGATCTCGACACTGTGTCGAAACGTCAGTTTCACGTCAGCCATCCCTAGTGTTTTTGTGACACACGACTTTGATAGGTGTTAAAGCTGCTATAATCTGTAAGGTGTGGTTCAAGCGCGAGAGAAAACGTTTTCCTAGTTCACGTGTCTGCCATCAGAAATACAGTGTGTGTGTTTCCCCGGCCTGTCAGCTGTTAGCTCAGCGACACACAGACACAGACAAACCAGATTACTGGCATGAAACGTAACAGGTGTGTAAGTCATGCAATTTACAAAACTGACCAATAAAAGTGCGTTACTGATACTCTGCTGGCTGATTTGCTGTTCATTTTAATCACAAGCTGTTTATGTTTCATTTAGTGTGTAGTATTTACAGGGCCGCTGCTGGCCAAAAGGGTGCCCGATGCGAAATTTTACTGTGGTGCCCCCCCAGAGGAACAAAAACACACAAACATATGTATTTAAACATTTATTTATTTATTTATTTATATACATAAATATGCATTTAAACACTCAAAATTATACAAAATAATAGTTTACATTAAAATAAACACTGACATGTGTTCTGCTGAAGCATTCCCAATTTCAAACATTTTACAAAAGATAAGGAATAAACCCTCTCTGTACCTGTGGAGATGGCCGGTCCTCAGTGCTGCACCCTGTGTCTGTACCTGTGCAGCTGCTGGTGTCTCTGGAGCAGTGCTGGATCAGGACACATCTTCTTTTGTGGCAAATTTCAGCATTGAACCTGCATGTACAATACAGAAGATATTAGTCATTTAAAGAAAAACAACATACCATTAAAACAACGGGCTAGTCCAGCACTCTTCACAATGTGTCTAAACTACAACATAGCACTATAATCTATGGTGACAAACACTGAGCCTTGCTGTCAGTATAAAACAAAGACATTTGTGGTTTTTAGGAATTAAAAAGTGAATTAAAATGAGTGTATTTTTAAACAAAAACTTTAACATTCAGAAAAAAAAATCATAATTAATGAATTCATGCAATAAAAATGGTTCATGGCCTGTGGCTAATGATAATTTGACTCATTTTATATTATTGATTTTTCAGAAATCACAGAATGAGTCACTTTTGTTATTTCAAATTGTAATGTACTGTACACAAATGAAAAGCTGACCTTAAAACACACCAATCCACCGATGTAAAGACTAAAGAGACTTTATTGTCATTGCAGTGATACAAGCAATAACAACAGCAGCACTAAGAAATGTATAGAAATAGACAAAACAATAAACAATGATAACTGCAAACAATTATATCTAATTATATAATATAACTAAATAATAATAAATAATACATACAGTGAAATAATTGTGCAGTGTATGTGCTAATGTAACGTTAGCTGGTGTGCAAACAGAATTGTAAATTATTGCACAAGTTAATAAAAATAATTGAGTTTAATTATCAGCAGTATGGGGAAGAGGGGCAAATGCTAAGTCATAGATCATAGAACATTTGCTGTCATAGTTTAAGCACAATGCAGAGCCGCAAAGCAAGAAACTGAACGTAAACAACAACAAATAAGGCAGATTTGGTGCAGTTGTGGAGAAGTTTGAACGTTATCCTCACTAATTTACTTGACCAACCAAAAATATGTTTTCCAGACTCATGGACATAGTTACCTGAAAGTGATGCACACGATCATCTTGTACTTTTTTCCTCTTCTCGGCTCCAGACTGCTGTTGTCTTTTTCCGGGCATAGAGCTGCAACTTGCATCAATTATAATTATATGCGCCACGTGCACGCATCTATGCCATACCTGCCAACATTTGTCTCTGAAAATCCGGGAGAGGGGGGTGTTAGGGGGGTGAGCAGAGCGACTGAAAGGGGTGCCTGGTCTGTCGGCGATTCACAGGGGGCGTCAGCTTCAACGCTTCCCATTCACTGATGGGTGACGTCTGGTGTTATTGAACTGCATTGTGAATCCGTCGGCACTGCTTCAGTGGCATTGCTTGCTGCAGAAGTCGGGACTTTCTCAATTTTTCAAGTGCCGACGGAAACACCAGTCAATCAGATCACTGTTTGCAAATACACCAGCTCAGACAGTAGCCGATTGCTGACTAAATTCATTGGCTGACGCTGCTATGACGATCGCGTCAGCCCCAACTTCAGACACGCCCTCTGTCAAGCGTTGACGCTGAAGCCCCATGTGAATGGGGTGTTACCAGATTATACCAATCACCTGAGGACCGGGGGAAGGGGTTGAAATTCCGGGAGTTTTCTGGGAGAAATGACAAGGTGGGTCTGAAATACAGGAGACTCCTGGGAAAAACTGGAGTGTTGGCAGGTATGGTCTATGCGCGTACATGTTTGTTTTTGTGGTCGTCATAAAATGAATTTTTAAAAAATGTATTTAACAACATATTATCAATATATATTTTATTTACACTCAGTTTATGTTAATATTATTAAATGAATGTTAATAAATAATTTTTTGTGCAACTGAGATGGTGCCCCCCTCCGGAGTTGAGGTCCTATGCAACCTGCGTACTCTGCGTATAGGGAGCAGCGGTACTGAGTATTTACCACGGTTTGTGTTTTGCTGTCATTTCAATTTGTCACTTTATTTTCACTTTGTCACAGTTATTAAATCAGTGTGTTAGTGGGACTGTGTACAGTAGGCTTTGTGTGTCAAACATTTTGGTGTACTATATTTGTTTGGGATGGTTATATATTTGAAAGAAAGAGAAACTGTTGACTTTACGATGACGAGGCTTCATTTAAACGGCAGAAAATGCCGTCTGACAACGAGGGGAAAATGCCTCGCAGCAGTTGTTTTTCATCCTATTAGATCACATTTTTTAAAGAGCCCCTATTACACATTGAAAAGGGTCATATTTCGGTTTTATGGGTCTCCAACAACATACTGATATGTATGCAAGGTCAAAAAACACGTTCATGGTCTTATAATATGCATTTATTTTTACCTAATTATCCCAGCGACTCCCATATGAATCGTTCAGCGATTCATTTGTTCCCAAACCCCTGCTTAGCGCGAAGCTAATCTGCGCTGATTAGACCGATGACAGCCTGTTGCCATTGGTCGACAGCGTTCAGCGCGAGACGGTAATATGGCCAGCATGGTTTATCAAGCGTATCGAAACACGCTTCGAAGTAAACTTACTAACACCACAGTAAACAGTACCCGGTTCTCAACAGTGTTATTCAGACACCTCAGCGCCAAAAGCAGTGCAGTTAAACACCAGCATATGTATGACATACATTCAGTTTTAATCCACACAGCAGCAAAAGCTAAACTATTCTGAACCTTGACCTCGTTTACAACGTGGCATAAACGCGATATGAGAATATAAAGAGTTAACCTGATACAGTACACGCGGTTACTAGTAACAAAACCTGTAGATCATTTCTATTAGCAATCATTGCTGTGGCACCTCGTCCGTGAACTGCTATATGTTTTAAGGGCTTACCTGTACTCTGCTTTTCTAAACGATCACATCCCCAGCCGGGAGGTTGTAGCATCCTCTGTCCTCTGACAAGCTATCTCTGCGGGCTCCCGCTCTCCATTCGCAAGCCTTTTCCGTGCTGCTCACCAGCCCGAAGCCCAGTGTTCAGCAGCCAGCCGGTGTACCTATTATTTTGTCCTTATTTTGCCTGCACCCCTGGTGTCTTGTCTGTTACCATTGTAAACGTGCAGATTTCTGAACGACTCCTTTTCCCTCACACTTCCAATAATATACAGGTAAACACAGCGTCTTCATGAGTGTCTTGCTGCTGTGTTAGTGGGCGGGGCCGCAGGTTTGAATTTTGCCGGGTCTGCGCACGCAACCATTATGTTTTGTAACGACGTCATGCCAAAATGGCTGAAGATTCAATATCAAGACGATTCATTTAAACCACTATGAGTCGACTCTTTTATAGATGAATCAATAGTTTTAAAAACTGTCCACTTTCAGATTGAAGCTTTAGCTGGATATTTCACTTCACTAAGAGCTGTGTTACACACTACATGGAAGGTCATTTTCAAAAACCCATAATAGGGGCTCTTTAAATGATCAGTCCAGGGGGTGGCGCTGATCCACAACAGTATTAGTTCAAAAATGATAAAAGCAGGTAAAATAGATTAAAACTCGTTTCAAAGCTGTCCAAATGTGACTGTTTACAAGCATCAGCTGCCGACCGGAGGTTCTTAGCTTTCTCCATGTGCATACACGCAAAGCATAATGGGTAATTTTGCGTTCCAAGAAAAAATGTCTATATTTTCACCCACGTCACCGCCGTCATTTCCCGCTCAAGGACATGTCAAAAAATTTACATCGATATATTTTTAGGCAGAACTGAGACGGTGTAATTCATTCAGCGAGATGTTCATCGGAGATTTGTGCTGCTGATTTTACGTCCGCTTGAATATGTCATAAATCCCACGAGCTCAAGTAAACTTTTATGCTAACGTTACTCTCGGCTAGTTTAAGGATGAATCTCTGTGGCATGCCTATTATTATTTACTTTCTACTCAGAAATCCGAGGTCACAACCTTATTGTCTAATGTTATGTTCCTGATAAAGAGATCAATCTCTCATTTTAACCATCTCTACAATTTACAGAGAATATATAGCAGGAGGGGATTGATTTTGCCCTTGTCTGTTTCAATTCAGAGAGATTTATCCGGATATAATGGGTCTGTTAGTGAGATGTATGGTGTATAGGGTGGATGTTTGCATCCAGGCCGTCCAGAGTAAAGTTTTTTGTTGATTAAAATGCGATCAGGATGGAGTGGACGATGGCGGAGAGTCAGCACTTCAGCCTGCAGAGCTCAGCAAAAATGGCGATGAGCAAATCAACAGTTCATCGGCACACGAGCAAACACACCTCTGATAATACCACACACTGATACTCACTGCACATAAACATGCGGGTGACTGCGAAATTATTAGCCTTCTTTCAAATATTTACCAAGTGATGTTTAAAGGACTTATAATATATATATATGTATTTTTTAGATGTGAGAGTATATTTAAAAATATCACATATGCTCACTGGCCACTTTATTAGGTACACCTTACACCAGGTTGGACCCCCTTTTGCTTTCAGAATCCCCTTAATCCTTTGTGGTATAGATTCAACAAGGTACTGCAAATATTCCTCTGACATTTTGGTCCATATTGACATGATAGCATCACACAATTGCTTCAGATTTGTTGGCTGCACATCCATGATGTGAATCTCCCGTTCCACCATATCACAAAGGTGCTTTATTTGATTGAGGATCTGGTGACTGTGGAGGCCATTTGAGTCCAGTGAACTCATTGTCATGTTCAAGAAACCGGTCTGAGATGATTTGCGCTTTATGAAATGGTGCGTTATCCTGCTGGAAGTAGCCATTAGAAGATGGGTACACTGTGGTCATAAAGGGATGTACATGGTCAGCAACAATACTCAGGTAGGCTGTGGCATTGACATGATGCTCAATTGTGTACTAGTTGGCCCAAAGTGTGCCAAGAAAATATCCCCCACACCATTACACCACCAGTCTGAACTGTTGATACAAGGCAAGATGGATCCATCCTTTCATGTTGTTGACGCCAAATTCTGACCCTACCATCTAAATGTCGGCGTAACCCACGGCACCTGCCTTGCGTGCTGTTTGTGTTGCTCTGTAATAACACTTCCAAAATGCTAGCAAGCAGCAGGTTTTTTCTTTGTTCCTCTGTGTCGAGTTTCTTCGTGGGGGTTTTGTTTTTTCTAAATGTAACCTTAATGTGCAAGAAGCTAAAACTCACTCATTTAGAGGCGGGAATCGGCGGACGTGCAACTACTTTAATCATAAGGTGAACACAAAACAGCTCCTCCATGGGACTCCACACTTGTAAACACTCGCTCCAACTGGCTCTCTGCTGTCCCGCGGCTCTCCGCACTGCCCATGCGTGTCAACGTTACCAAACCAACCAATCACAGAGCTTGCAGTACGCGTCTTCGTTAACGTGTAGTTACATTTTTGATATGTGCGTGGATATGCAACCGCGTGAAGGCTGCGCTGGACCAAACGCATTATCTTGATATAAATCAGCCTTAACAGAGCGGGGTCACATGACTCCACACACGGTAGGGAAAATAATCTATTAAATCGACCTGGGAAAATTAGATCGATTACAGGTTTTAAATTTCGATTTTAGGTTCTGAATTTGATTTGCCCTACTTTACTGAAACTACTATAAGTGTCACGATCACCAGCGATCTTCTCCCCACAGATCACTGGTTTATCATGCACATTCACTATTGGACTACATTTCCGCCATCTTATGGACTACACATCCATTCATGCACTTCGCTTACACGCACATGTTCCACATCCCATCTGATTACACACCCACCACCGGACGCTTGTCAAGGACTGATTACACACACAGTACATAAGCAGCACACACACTCACTTCTTGGCCGAGTCTTGTTGTCTTTAGTCAGTCACAATTCTAAGCGTTTTCCTGTCTTGTCCTTGCCGTGTATTGACCCTAGCCTAGTCTATCTGTTTCTCCCTGTCTGCCGCCATCCTAGTGACCTTCTGCCTGCTGTACTGACCACGATTCTGGATTTCCCTAATACATCTGTTTGCTCCCGTATTGATCTGTGCTTGTCTGACCATCCCTGTGAATAAAACCTGCATGTGGATCCTCTCCCTGTTGTCAGCGTCTTACCCCACGATTACAATAAGGTTTTTCATATTATTTTCCTGTTTTTTTATATTTTTTCCACACTAACCATAGTTTATCCAAGCATTTTTAGTAAAACTGTGGTTATAAATATGCTCAATTAACAACAACAAAAAGTTTACTACACTTTTACTCTAAAAAACTGTTTTCCCTATTCAAACAGAATGCCCAAGAGCAAGAGGTATTTCAAAGATGGCCGCAGATTGAAATGAATTACCTTAAACTATGCTAGTACTACATTAAACCAGGATTATAATCAAAACCGAAGTGTATATTGAGTATTTTAACAAATGCAGAGATGAAACAAATGACACAAAATGCGCTATGGTGGTTTACTTTGAGTAAAGCATGAGCCAAACTTACTGAACTTCAGATGTTTTTCCATATACAGGATTTATAAGGACGAGATGCTTGTCCTTCATGCTTCAACACAATCAATCTGTCCGTTTATCGCTCTCTAGTCATATTTCTCTCGTGTCGCTCACAGGCCGCTGCTTTCAAACTTCTAACTCATGCCAGACTTTCACCTTCTGATAAGAAAAGCTCACATTAAGACAATTCATTAAGATTATCCTTATTCATAATCTGTGACCCATAGAGAGTTCAGATGAGTGGTGAGTGAGATTGATTCTCATTAGCTGACGGTAATAATGATGAACTGATGCCTTCAGTCATTCTTCGCTTCAGCTTATTCATTAGAACTGGCAAATTATTTAATGAGTCACACCTGACACCAGGGTTGCCAGATTTTTGCAACAAAAATAGCCCAATGGCCAGTGAAACATAGCACAAAGCCAGCCCAAATGGCCAGTCAAAACTAGAACGAAACATGCCTAAATTGCCAGTCAAAACTAGCACAAGACTAGCACAATGGCCAGTTAAAAGTAGTACAAGACTAGCCCAATGGCCAGTCAATACTAGCACAAGACTATCCCAATAGCAAGTCAAAACTAGCTAAATGAGCAGTCAAAAGTAAGTCAGAGTAGCACAAAACTAGTCCAATGACTAGTCAATACTAGCAAAATAATAGCCCAAATGTTGAATCAAAACTATCCCAAATTGCCAGTCAAAACTAGCACAAAGCTAGCTCAATGACCTGTCAAACTTAGCACAAACTGGCACAAACTAGTCCAAATAGCCAGTCAAAACTAGCTCAAACTAGTCCAAATGACCAGTCAAAACTAGCTCAAACTAGTCCAAATAGCCAGTCAAAACGTGCACAAAACCAGCCCACCATCCAATCAAAACGAACCCAATGACCAGTCAAAACTAGTCCAAATAGCCAGTCAAAACTAGCACAAACTAGACCAAATAGCCAGTCAAAACTAGCACAAACTAGTCCAAATAGCCAGTCAAAACTAGC
>CAIGQZ010001210.1:6357079-6377672 GCA_903798205.1 Danio tinwini
CAGTCAAAACTAGCACAAACTAGTCCAAATAGCCAGTCAAAACTAGCCCATTGACCTGTCAAAACCCAATAATCAATCAATCAAGCCTTTATTTGTCACATATACCTCCATGTATTCACATACACTGACATATAGTGAAATTGGACCCCCCCGACCATACACAAACATCACATTTCAGGGAGAGACAGGTCAACGGGAGGTAGCATTTAGAAAAAAAGGAAGCAAGATACATAAGGAAAGAAAAAAAAAAAAACTCCCTCTCACCCTGCTCGTAAATTAGGGCAGAGTGAGACCAGGGAATTAAAAAAGCCTTGGCAATCAAGCACATAAACACATAGACAAGACAAAACATCGCAACAGGGAATTGGAACAGGGGATGTGGATATAGTCTGGTAAGGGCGGGCAGCCATCCGTCCTGCAGCTGTGAGAAGCGCTGGTCACAGACCCGCCTACCCCCTCCAGTGGGTGAAAGCACACGAAGGCGTTGGACAGGGAGCAGGAATTTCAGAGCGTCTCCTTATCTTGCTATCCGGGAGAAGTTGTTTTTCTCCAGCCAAGGCCGTCTGGCTGGGAAAACACTGGGAGCCGAAAGAGAAGAAAGTATTTCAAATTTAGGTCAATATCTGCCAATTTTACAGATATTTAATGTCCGTCACTGGTCTCCAGTCCTGGCCAAATCTTGTTGCAAAGCCGCTAATTTCAGCCAGATGTTTTCAAATTTGCGGTCTAATACTGCAGTCTGATTAGCAGCATATCTGCCTATTATAGTTTCAATCAAGCCAGCCAGCTTGGTGGGGTTTTGAGCAGCACCGACCGCTTTTATCAATCGTCGATACCCCAGGGCCCCGCATAAGCCCATCAGCAGAAACCCTGTTATCAAAGTTCCGAATAGGTAGATATCTTCAATATCCTTCAGGAACAGAGCAGCCAGGCACACGACACGCCACTTCTCCCACCCGTCCATCACGTATCCAGCTGCAAATGTCCTGGCAGGACAAGTGGGCTCTCCCGAGCCCAAACTTCTCGTTGAGAAGATGGTGTCAATCGCGTTCAGAGACCAGTTGATCAAATCCATAATTCCTTATTCGTTTGAATAGCAGGACACGGAGAGCCTCAGAGATAGAATAAGACGAGACAAGAAGAGCCAGCCAGGGAAGATAAGGGACGGAGAGGGAAAAAGTGCGACCGCCTTCGTCGAGAGCCAAAGAAGAAGCTATCTCAGAATAGTAAGTTCTCAAGAAGCTATCAAAGAATAGTATCTCTCCTAATAGTAACTCACCTCCCATTCGTAAAAATAACCGTACTTTAATCACTGTATGCATTCTACATGGTTTTTTATTTGAAAATAAATGTAAAAGAAATAACTACAAACATTATGTTATTACAAAAAAATCCTCTTACTTTGACAGTACAAATGCATGGTGTCAGTAGAAAAAGTGAGCAAATGCAGAACAAATCAGGCAGAAGTCTCTCGTCAAGATCCCTATCCTCTACGGGTGCGTGTAGGGGAGCGCGGGCACAAAGTAACATGGGGTTAAATGTAACAGAGTTTTAAGGTATTTGCTCAGGGTTAACCATGGCATGCTTCAGAGGTTTTCACCACAGTGTCGGCAGACGTCTTCCTGCCAATTATAGAAAAATTTCGGCGAAATTTGGATGAGAAACCATTTTTGCAGCATAAAATAATTTTTTATTACAGTCAATATTTTTTTATTTTTAAGAAATCAGTGAAAGTATGTATGTAAAATCTTATATTGTTGTGATCACCGTCTTCTAGGCTAAAAGATGAAACCATTTTGAAAGATGTATAAAACACACAGAGACTGCTAGCCAGCTTTGAGAAAAACATGACACAGCGGGGTTAGTTGTAACAGGGTGTAACAATTAAGCTCCACACTGTTGGACACCAATTAAACTAACAAAATAATTGTTTGAATTTTGAGTGTAATGTTGAGAACTTTTAATATTAAAATGATTTTTAATAGAAAATATTGTTTTAATAGAAAAAAAAATTGTATTGCTAATAATGCAAATAAGTGAAGTTTATTTATTAACTAATTTCGAGAGGATCTCATGCTTATGATTGTTAGCGGCTGGACCCACATTATCCAAATTCACCATGCACCAATCAGACGATCCCTAAACTACTACAAATACCCTGGGTTACGTATCACCGATATCTTCGCTTTGAAGAATCCTCCTTCCACCCCTACTCCTCCTCCTTTCTAGATGGGTGACACGGTGGCTCAGTGCTTAGCATTGTTGCCTCACAGCAAGAATGTCAATGGTTCTAGGCTTTACCAAACCAGCGGGCGTTTCTGTGTGGAGTTTGCACGTTCTCCCCGTGCTCACGTGGGTTTCCTCCGGGTTCTCCGGTTTTCTCCCACCGATTAAAACATGATCACTAATCAACACTATAGACTTGCTCCTTACCTAGTACCTATCTCTTTAAAGAGCAACTACTATCTGCTTTTCAATCACTATGACAAGGGAGTTCTCGAGATCTACCTGAGCTCAATCTCCCCTCTCGCCTTGCAACGGGAGGGAGCCCCGGGCTCGAGGACCTTATGAGCTCAGGGCTCTCTCCCGGGACAGCATGCCAAACAAGCTTTATAATCAATCATCAGCTAAGTGTGAACTCCTGAAATGCATTGTATAATAATGGATAATGCAAATAGATTCAAATGTGTTTATCCAATAAACAGAAATAATACTGTGCTATATAGAATAAAAAAGAAATGAGCCAATTACTGAGGAAATATAGCTACTATTTAAAGTAAACTGAATTTAAATAAAGGGTGTGAAATCTGCCTTTATAAGCATGTTACAACTAACCCCCTGTCTGTTACAACTTGCCCCGCAGGTGGGGTAAATAGTAACATTTTTACTCGTGGCACTTTTGGAAATACTGCACAAAAACCACAGGTCCGGCGATCATAATTCCAGCGCTTATTTGTAGGAGAGGCTTGTGTGTTGTTGGTAAAAAAAAATATGGTTTGTTTAACCCTATTACTTTGTTTATTATTTGACCAAAACCAAAAAGTGTTACTTTGTGCCCCGCTCTCCCCTACTCTGTTTCATCATACTAGTGTTTTTTATCATTAGCCCATTTCACACAATGATACTGGTAAATATCTTTTATTTTCATAAAATATTTATTTGAATATGCATTTGGTAGAGTAAAACCTTAGATGCAACTAATTATTGCGATATGTCAAATGTTTCACTAACGGAACTAAAAACAACCCGCGACACTTGCTTAAGTATCCAAACTCTGAGTGAAAACGACAGACTTGGCAACCATGCCAGCCACTTTCAAACCGGAGGAAAACTTTTTCTTTTTTTGCCTTAAATGTTACTTAGCAAATAAGCGTTTTCATGACATGAAAGAACGTAAACAATGCAGCTGAACTGAATGAAATTTGCATGGTATGTTCAAATGTCATATTTTGAACTGTAATAATCAGAGGAATTTAGAGTAGGCTAGATTGACGACTAGGCATGGGACGATAACCGTTTCAAGGTATACCGCGGTTTGTAAAAGTCAACGTTTTCACACCACCAACATTTTCTCTAATACCGTTCCTAAGGTATGTGTACGATTTTTTTATTTACTTTTTTTTTTACAACAGCATCTCCAGCAGAAAAGATATCCAAAGATGCCATTTTTAATTGTAAATAAATCTGTGTTTTTGAAACGAATGAAGACAGCAAAAGTCAATGATTTATTTTCATTATTTGGCCTGGCACGTTTACTGCTCCAAAATATCATAAATGTTTCTCAAAATAAAATATATTGTGTTCGAAGGGGAATTTTTT
Organism: Danio tinwini; assembly: GCA_903798205.1. Classification (NCBI taxonomy): domain Eukaryota; kingdom Metazoa; phylum Chordata; class Actinopteri; order Cypriniformes; family Danionidae; genus Danio; species Danio tinwini. Next base: position 6,360,899 of record CAIGQZ010001210.1, read on the forward strand.
TTTTGTTTTTTTACACAGACGTTTAAAAAGAATATATTTTAGAGCAGTAATCACAATACTGTGATACCGTGAAACCATGATATTTTTACCCAAGTTTATCATACCGTTTAAATCTTATACAGGCCCACGCCTATTGACGACAAATGTAAAAAATAAAGCAGATTAGTGCTTATTAAAGAAAGTTTATCAAGCTTTTTCTACTTACTAAGTTGTTTACTAAAAGCAGCATCTGCATATTTTATAGCGTCAATAAACACAACGTTGGGTAGCCTATTCCAGAAAGCTGGGTTAACTTACCATCTGCTAAACCCTGAACTCTCGGTTGATTAATCCAAAACCTCTTCACCGTGAGTATGTCGGTTCCAAAACAGCTGATAAGAGTTAATTAAGTTAGTTAAATCAACCTCCTGAAGATAACCGCGGGTTAATGCTCACGCACTGAGCTTACCTGAAGGCATTTTCAGTAGATCGCCGAATTCACGAGTCACCATAGAAAGCCACAGTGAGAAAAAAGGGCAACGCACTTTACAGAGGCGAAGTTGGAGGTTTTAATGCTGGCGTATGAGGAATTAAGGCAGATTATAAAGAATGAGCAATACACATCTGCATCAACGAAGAAAAGAAAAGATAATAAATAGATAAGAAAAGAAAAAATAATAAAATTCATTCGTTTATTAAATTACACATGCCACCCTCCCTTTTATTGCAATGAAAAAATTAAATGCAACTTTAACGTCCTTTTTGAGTATGTTGTTCATGCATTTAGTTTTCCTGCCATTAATTTCTTAATGCAACAATAATGTGTATTGACTATATAAGCCTTATATAAATCGTATTCCTTCTGGAGCTAGAAGAACACTGTCCAAAGTCCAAATTAAACACAGAAACATTCTCTTAAAAGGTAATATTTGATTACTGGAGCTCTGTATTAAACACTCTAGAATATTCTTTCTGTCATGTAGCTAATAGAAAGGAGGCTGAGGCCTGCTGCTGTGGGCCACCAAATAACTCTGAGGAGCTGCTCTATCCCTTAATAAAGGCTCATTGGTGGTTGAATTATTTGACTTTAAACCACTCAGTGAGAGAGAGGAAAAGAAAAAAAAAGAGCTCACAGTCTGTGAGATTCGAACTCGCTCCGCTGTGAGCACTGTTATTCTTTAATGGCGCACTGGCCACTACGCTATTGCCGCACTCTGAAACATCTGTGTAATGATATGCAGAGGTTTAAAGCCAAGGAACTGTACAAAAATGTATAAAACAGTTCAGTTCTAGGCATACTGTACAGATAGTTCTACACGCTATTGCCACATTGTACAGTAAAAAAACAAGAGCTGCACTGAATGTTTTCTATGGTAAGCGCAGACCCGCGGTTTGTCACGTTTGATTTCAAAAGGTTTGTTAAACACTTTAACGATGCTTTTGAAAATTGACAACACTCCTAAAAAAACCTATGTACTAATAACCCTCTCAAGATGACAATACTCGTATATCTGTGCTTCTACGTCCATCAAAATTCTCATCAAGAGCCCGCAATGCTCAGTAAACTCTCTGAAACAGACAAACTCTGGAACATCACTTGCTCCAAAGCAGGTTATTTTCAGAGAGTAAGTTACTATGGCTATTTAACATTCCCCAAAAGTTACCTCTGTTTTTAGAACCAAATCTGAGGTTATCCACTTACTTACTCTTAAACTTCCCTGCTGAAAAAAACTGGTTAAACCAGCCTAGGCTGGTTGGCTGGATTTAGCTGGTCGACCAGCCTGGTTTTAGAGGGGTTTTGGCCATTTCCAAGCTGGTTTCCAGCCATTTCCAGCCTGACCTTAGCTGGTCAAGCTGGATAACGGCCAGCTTAAACCACTTAAAACCAGCTTGACCAGCCTGGTTTAAGATGGACATAGCTGGTTTTGGCTGGTCAAGCTGATTTTTGCTGGTCAACTCCCAGCCTGACCAGCTAAGACCAGTCTGGAAATGGCTGGAAACCAGCCTGGAAATGGCCAAAACCCTTCTAAAACCAGGCTGGTCGACCAGCTAAAACCAGCCAACCATCTTAGGCTGGTTTAAGCTGGATTTTTCAGCAGGGTTACCCGGGTATGTCACATAACCTGCTTTCTGGAATACCCCCCGGTTGTAGATCACCGTGTAATCCCATGCTGGTGTTTACATCCGAGCGTCTCCATCATAGCTGCGCATGCGTGTAACCAACCAAATTGCCACTCAGGTAAAAAACCCCCCACATATTTCAGCTTTAAAGAGACAGTTCAACCAATAATGAAAAAAGTCATCATTCACTCACCCTTTGTTTCAAACCAGTTTGACTTTTCTTCTGTTGAACAGAAAATAAAATATTTTGAAGGAAGCTGAAAATCTTTAACCATTGATCTCCATAGTATTTGTAAATGTTTCCTACTATAGAAGTCACTGGTAATAGGTTTTCAGCATTCTGTTGAACACAAAAGAAAATATTTTGAAGAAGTTTCTTAAGAAACTCATGAAGGTTTGTATCCAATTAAGAAAGAAGTAAATAGTGAGCAAATTTTCATTTGCATCGGACATCTCTAACTTAATCTTTTTTTTAAAGAAATGTGAAATTGTGTCATAATTCACTCACCTTTAGTCCTTCCAGTTTATATTATTTCATTTTTCTTCGATGGAAAGATAAAGATCCTGGGAATATCAATGTTGTTCTTCCACACAATGAAGGTGCACATGAATTATAACTACAAGCATGCATTGTAACACATTTATATAAAAACATTTTAGTTGTTGTTGATGTTGCAAAAAACTTTACAGTTGTAACAGTCGAATCGATGATTTTTTAAAACTGATCACACCTAAAATTGTAGAATAAAAACTGTAATAAATTAAGTAACATTTTTTTTTTAGATGAAACCAACAAGTTGATAAACACTCACCGGCCACTTTATTAGGTACACCTGTCCAATTGCTCGTTAACGCAAATTTCTAATCAGCCAATTACATGGCAGCAATTCAATACATTTAGGCATGTAGACATGGTCAAGACGATCTGCTGCAGTTCAAACTGAGCATCAGAATGGGGAAGAAAGGTGATCTAAGTGACTTTGAACGTGGCATGGTTGTTGGTGCCAGACTGGCTGGTCTGAGTATTTCAGAAACTGCTGATCTACTGGTGTTTTCACGCACAATCATCTCTAGAGTTTACAGAGAATGGTCCGACAAAGAGAAAATGTCCAGTGAGCGGCAGTTCTGTGGGCGCAAATGCCTTGTTGGTGCTGGAGGTCAGAGGAGAATGGCCAAACTGGTTCGACCTGATAGAAAATCAACAGTAACTCAAATAACCACTTGTTTATTAACCCGAGGTCTGCAGAAGAGCATCTCTGAATGCACAACACGTCCAAACTTAAGGTGGATGGGCTACAGCAGCAGAAGACCACACCGGGTGACACTCCTGTCAGCTAAGATTAGGAAACTGAGGCTACAATTCACACAGGCTCACCAAAATTGGACAACAGAAGATTGGAAAAACGTTGGCTGGTCTGATGTGTCTCGATTTCTGCTGCCACATTCAGATGGTAGGGTCAGAATTTGGCATCAACAACATGAAAGCATTGTTCTTGTATTAACGGTTCAGGCGGGTCACGGGTGGTGGTGGTGTAATGGTGTGGGGGATATTTTCTTGGCACACTTTGCAACAGGAGATTCGCATTATGGATGTGCAGCCGACAAATCTTCAGCAACTGTGTGATGCTATCATGTCAATATGGACCAAAATCTCTGAGGAATATTTCCAGCACCTTGTTGAATCTCTGCCATGAGGGATTAAATCAGTTCTGAAGGCTTAAGGGGGTCCAGCCCGGAACTAGTAAGGTGTACCTAATAAAGTGGCTGGTGAGTGTAAATTCTAAAATCTTAATAATAAAATAAATAAAAATTAACATAACATTATGTACACTATAAATATATGAACGTTATGTATATTTATTTTTTATTCAATTTATTATTAACAGATTTTACATAATGTATTATTATTATGAGTTATATAAATGTAAATAAGTATATTTATGTTATTACTAATGGCCTTATCTAAAAGTAGCTTTATCTGACATGTTATTATTAAGCATACGCTGTAATGTTTAGATAATAGAAAATATGCAGCATATTGACATATGTAGAAAAACATATTTCAAGCATTATATTTTAGTTCAGTATTCGATTATTTCATCTTAATGTGCTCTCTACAACTTACAAATGTATTGTTGATGTTGGTTATTTTGCACATGCATATTAGCTGACACCCTTATGGAAAAAGTCACAAATTTTATGTCATTTTTTTTTATATTTACATGTAGATAAACCTTAAGCACAAAGCAAAATTATATTCAGAAAGTGCTTTTTTGACTGATTCCATTATCTTTTTAAAAATAAATATATGCTCACAAGGCGACTACATGTCAATCTATTTCAAAGGTGCTCTATTGGATTGAGGATCTGGTGATTGGGTAGGCCATTTAAGTACAGTGAACTCATTGTCATGTTCAAGAATCTAGTCTGAGATGATTCGCGCTTTATGACATGGTGCGTTATCCTGCTGGAAGTAGCCATCAGAAGATGGATACACTGTGGTCATAAAGGGATGGAGTACTTATAGGCTGTGGTGTTGACACGATGCTCAATTGGTACTAATGGGCCCAAAGTGTGCCAAGAACATATCCCTCACACCATTACTATTTTGATGTCATTATTTAAAGTAGATGTAGATAAACCTTAAGAACAATGCAAAATTATCAGAACCTGCCTTTTTGATTTTTGATTGATTCCATGGTCATTTCCTTTTTAAATAAACATATGTTCACAATGCGACCGCATCAACACAATAATCCGACAGTGGTGCTGGTTTATAATTTTTATTGTAAAATTGAAAAAAGAAGAAAGACAGAAAAAGCCCCAATAAGCATCATTTATACATATTATGTCAGAAATGATAAACATAAAATCCGTACATAAATATATAAATAAACCAATGCAAATGATCAAAAAGTCTAACGATAAAAAGAGTCGAATAAATTAATGAGCCAAACAATAAATAGAACACCGTAATTAAAACCTTTTACACATTTAATTGTCAAAGCAGCAAGTTCAAGAGGGAAGATGATGGGACAAAACTCCTCCGCTTTCGTTTCTGCGGAGATGAAAAAGAAAAGGACAGTTTGCTCCTCTTGAACTCGTCGTACAGATGTTGCTCGTGTCCCACACTTCCCTCCATAGCATTTAAACATAGATTCATTATTTAGCTTACATCTGTTTGTATATTGTGCTAAGAAACCCTAAGATATAACACAATCGTCCATCGCTAAAACCCCACTCAAGCACGTCTCAGTCCTGATCCAGGCTTTGTGTGTTGGTCTTTCGCTCATGCATAGAGCTGATCATGGATCAGTTGCGACAGAAAACGCTTGAGGTTTTGGCGCGACTCCTCGTTGTACCTGAAAGAAGCTTACTGTGCTATCAATAATCCCACCAAAGACAGAATAGCTCATGAGCCCGTCGTTACCTTGACATATATAGGAATATCATACCAGTAGATTAATCTATAACATCCTAAACCTTTTTTTTTCTGTACAAAACATTCCGAGTATTGGCTGGAACGAAAGCTATCCTCTCAACAAAATAAATAAAGAATGCAGGAAAAGAAAGCAAATTGGATGGAGAGCTTGAGGTTTGTATGTTTTGATGCAGCGTTAGCTCTAGCGGAGGACTATATATGGCAGTATATGGGGAGTATGAAGGAAGAGGACATGGCTTAGTTCAGGTAGTAACATCATATGAATAAAAAAACACAGTTTGTAAAACATACTCCCAAAAATAGCCCGAACCCTGAAGAGCATGTGATAATCCCTACTGCACGATAGCACGCTTAAAAACTAGGAACCGCAACCTCCGCTTGTAGCCTTGAAGCCTCGACTGCAACCCGACAAGGTACCAAAATAAATAAACCAAATAAATAAAAAATAAATGGTGCGTTTTTATGTTTTCTATGACTTTTACTACAAAAATGTCTCTCTACGTCTCTAGCAATTAGCATGCACAAAGAGTGATTTCAAAGAGGCAGGGCAAGCTATGAAAGAAGAACTAGTTTACTCTCTTTTTTTGGCAATAAATAGAATAAAAATTGAAGTAGAGCATGAGAATTCATGTTTGTACAGCATGTATGAGCCACAGGTTTAGAAACATCCGGATGAAAGAACTGCATGTGCCACTGCGCCAAATCAGCTGTCGGATGTGGGATATGTTCGGTATGGGATACTAGTATAGAGTTCAGAAGTAAAAGTAGGAAATAGTGGTAACACTTTGCAATAAGGTTCATTAGTTAATGTACTTACTTACATGAACTAATCATGAACAACACTTGTACAGCATTTATTAATCATAATTCAACATTCACTAACTGTACGTTCACACCGAAGCGGCGAGAGCGTCAAAGTAGCTGGAAGTCGTTCATTTTCAATGGGAGCCGGCGGCGATAGGCAGCGAGGAGCAGCGCGGAGCGTCTTTGCCGGTGTGGACATCAAGGAGAGTTGATATCAAGTCAACTTTATGATAATGAGCTGTGACGCGGCTCGGCGGCAAGCAATCGGAATGTAGAAGTCCACCGCTTGAGAGGAGTCCAGAGAACACAGTCACTAACTATGTTTCCATCCACCTATTTGTATGCGCATTTTGGAGATGCACATAAAAAAACGGTTGATGGAAATGCCATGATGCGCATAAATTTAGAAAATGCGCATATGCGTATAACTGAGTAGGATAAACCTTTTATACGATAAGAAAAGATGCGCATAAACTACGATGGAAACACTTTTACCGCACAAATTCCAGTATGGGCATTAAAAAAAGGTCATGCAATTTTGTTATAAGAGATCATGTGATGATAAAAATGTGTGTGAATGGACAAACCAGCAGGCTGAGCACACTGTAAACCATCTGAAATGTTGTTTCGGTAGTTCTAAAACGTCTTACCGTTTAAGGATTAGTGTTATTATATTATTAATGACCTCCAGAATCAACGGCGTCTGTGCTCCGCGTCTGACACCTTAAAACGCCACCGCGTGTTCACTGTGTGTCAGCATTTTATGAGCTGAAGAAAAGATTGACGCAGCTTCTCCTACCGCAGCAAATTCAGTATTTACTGTTGATATTTGGCGCCAGTTAATCAGGAAGTGACGATTTTGTTCTCTTTGACTTGTTGGATGGAAACGCTGCTTGATTCGCACGTATTTTATGCGATAATCCAGTTTTGCGCATAAAGTTCATTCGCATTTTTGGATGGAAACATAGCTACTGTGAACTTTAGTTCTGACAACAGTTGTTCCCAAGGGTTTTAATATTACGGTCGCCAGATTTGGAATTATTTGCAATGTTTTTCTTACAGGAACATACATTAAAAAGTTACTGGCAAGTTACTGATGTGCGTCAATGTTAAATATATTTTTTCTTTAAATAAACGTAAATCACATGCGACAATACAAAACAGTATTGTCTGCTTCAGAATATTTCAGGCATATGGACACATTGGATAATTAAGTGGAGCAAAGCCACATCACATGCAACTAGATCTTCCGTAGTTACATGAATTTGATAATAAGTGTGCAACATCTTCACGCTAGAAAACATGTTTTATGCAAGAATGTAACTGATTTGCTGATACGCTGCTACGGCTGCTTTAAATACGAGATCAATGTAGCGAATTTTGACGCTCTCGCCGCCGGAGCTAAAGGGCAGACAGCGTTGTCGCCAGGGCGACCAGAGCGACCTTTGATGCTCTCGCTGCTTTCGGTGTGAAAGTACAGTAATGTATTATTAACACCCAAGTTCATGCTTGTTAACATTAGCTAATGCGCTGTGAATTAACATAAACTAACAATGAACAACTGTATTTTCATTAACTAACCATAACTAACACGAACAAATACTGGAGTAAATGTATTGTTCACTGTTTGTTCATGTTAGTAAATGCATTAACTAACATTAACTAATGAAGCTTATTGTAAAGTGTGACCGAAATGGTTTTTAATAATAACTGATACATGTTTAAAGGGGACCTTTTATGCAAAAATCACTTTTATAAGGAGTTTAAATACAGTTGTGTGGCAACAAGCTGTGTATATAAGCAGCATCTAATTGTAAAAATTTATTAATTTTAACGATTGGAATCACACTTGATAATAAACAATCTGCAGAAACACTTTGATTGACATTCTCCCTCTGTGTGATGTCACCAGAGGGGGAAAGCCCCGCCCATTAGTGACCATCTCTCCCTCATTAGCATAAACAGCCCTGTGTGAGAAGGAGCTGTCTGCTATTAGAGCTTTGAATCTGCCACTATGCTGACACACATGCATTTGTAGCATGTGTCATTTGAAAAGTCATTTGAATTTAAAGTGACAGTCACCAAAACACCACAATTAGGATCAAAGCCTAAAAAGGGCCAGTTTCAACGAGTTTTAAAACATTATTAGTGTGGTATTTTAAGCTGAACATACACTTGAGATACACAATCTAGGGAAGCCAGAGACTTATTTTACACCTTGTAAGAAGGGGCATAATAGGACCTCTTTAAAACATAGCTGTTGTGATTTTTGTTTAATTCACTAAGAAAAACTACATTACCCATGATGCTCTGCAGAAATTCCACCAGAGAGCTGCAGTGAGCAAAGTTACCAAGAATATACCTTTAGCTCCCATGATGTCTTGCTGAAATTTCAAAATACTTTAAGTTATTTGCATATTTATGTTAATTTTGTAATCCCAGCCTGATCTCACGAGGAAATGTATTTTAGGTTTTGTCAGTTTAGTGGCTAATTCGTACGATTTTCATAAGATTTTAATTCGGATGATTTTAAAAAGGAGGCGTGGCACCCAACCCCGCCCCTAAACCCACTAATCGTACTAAATAGTAATCATTTAGCAAATCATACTAAATGCTACAAATTAGATCGTACAAATTCATACGAATTAGCCACTAAATTAAAAAGTTACGAATTGCCGTGAGATCATGTTTGGTAATCCACTTGAAATCTGTAGTCTTTCAACTGCAAAAGATAAGTTCTGGAAGCTAAAAAAAAACATACATTTTCTTTTTAAAGGGAAACATTAGTAACAGTAACTGATAAACTGATGATTTTTAACAATAACTAATACCCTTTTGCGAGCTCTGAGCTTGTTAAATGACTTTTTATGTCTGTTTACATTAAGTTAACCACTCATTTTCCATCCAATCCTGTTTTATAGTGGACTATTTGCAGAAAAAACTACATTACATCTTTCCAAAAGAGGACAGGCACTAATGCAATCTACACTTAATGCACTGCTTTGTTTAAATTGTATAAATAAAGTGTTTCTACTATATATTCCTGCTCCCAAACGTCAGTTTCTGCGTTTTGTATATTAAAATTTGCATGCAAAGTAAATATGAAGATGTGATCAATAACGATACAAAAGTTGATGCAATTTTGTTCAGTGGTTGCCAAGTGTTCTCTGTTGGATTTAATGCATTGCTGTGCAGTTTTAAATGTATTTTTTGAAGTGGTTCATTTGACCATTTTACAGTAAAACACCATTTCAAATCATGTTTAATTCAGTGTATTGCTTGCTGTCTCTTTGTAAATATTTGTAAAATATTACTAGCAAGTGAAAAATCATATGGCAGCATTTTTGGCAGCATGTAATATTTTTTAATATAGTTATCATGAACTATTCATTTAAAGTACCCCTTAAGCATTTATTAATAGTATAACAGTGAATAATGTATTTTTATTAACTAACATTCATTCATTCATTTTCCTTCGGCTTAGTCTCTGATTTATCAGAAGTCGCCACAGTGGAATAAACTACTATTCCAGCATATGTTTTACGCAGCGGATGCCCTTCCAACCGCAACCCAGTACTGGAAAACATCCATATACTCTAGCATTCACACACACACTCAGACATTACGGGTAATTTAATTCATCCAATTCACATATAGCGCATGTGTTTCGACTGTGGGGGAAACCGGAGCACCCGGAGGAAACCCACGCCAATATGGGGAGAACATGCAAACTCCACACAGAAATGCTGACTGACCCAGCAACCTTCTTGCTGTGAGGTGAGAGTGCTACCCACCTAGCCACTGCCTAACACCGCCAAAAATGTAACTTAGAAACTCCTAATAATTCTCATTTGCATAGGTTCACATAGACTGAATTAAGTGTCATGAAACTGAAGTAATAACTATTCTCTAGTGAAATGTTCTCCAACCTTCAGTTTCATTTATAGTGTTAATTGAATTGATTGTTATGTGGTTGTTAGGCTATTGTTTTGTAACGCTGCGCGTATTTAACAAATGTAGCATGTAATATAAACCTGCAAAAAAAATAAGAGCAACATGGGTAATATGTTAGTATGCTATTCCAAACATATCTCACTGGATCCCGTCTCATGATAATGATGACATAATTCAGTTTAACGGTTCACTTTAATGGTTCAGAGCTGTGCCACCGAATGTTAATTTAACAAAAGCTGCTGTCTCTGATCTTATTTCAGATGACTGGCGACTAAAAACTGTAATGTTTGTGCATCTGTTAGCTTTCTATAGATAGGCTTTAATTTTCATGACAATTAAAAGACATGTGCGTCTCAATTTATTGTTACAATAATAACATATTTTTTATTGTGTATTTGTTTATTATAATTTTTTTACATTTTTTATATTACTGCAAAAAAACAAAAAAAAACAAATTAATAATAAATACATTTAAATTACATATCTAAAATTAATGAATAATTTATGGTAATTTATGCTGATAAAATCATTGAAACATTATTGCATTGCAGCTATTTTCACTTCTTAAGATTTACAGCTTCTTTTATTCAGGATTTATACAGTCTGTGTTATTATCACTGTGATATTTTTTTAGATTTAATATTCTTGAATTAGTGTTTATTTTACTATTGATAAAAAAAACAAAACTGTTTCCATTAATTTTATTTTAATGTAGTCTTTTCAGCAGGGGCGTCGCTAGACCCCATTTTAGGGGCACGTGCCCCAGTAAAAATCGCCAGTGCCCCAGTAAATGTTTTGAGATGTGATTTACTTCATATGCAAAGTGTATTTATTTAGAGTCGTAATTCCGAAGTAAAAACGTTATTCTCTGTGCAACCGAACCAACGCTGGTGAAAGCAATATAGTTTAATCAAAAAGCAAACTGTGCACGTGCGCAGAAAAAACCATACCCGTGCGCCTCACCCACCACTCCTGCTTGACACTGACGTGCTGCTCTGCTCCCGGTTTAAGTCTCGGTTGTGAACATGCATGCTGGAAAAATAGCCGCGCTGCATATTCGTCACTCATGTGTTGTGAAAGTCTTCTATCTGGAGGTGTTGGCACACAGTTTTCGAGTCGACAAAACAAAGTTTAAATTATATGATGGTGATCTTATTTTGGCTAAGCATGGCCCCTTCTATGAAGCAAACAGGAGGGATGATGAGTCAGGGAGGTAAGACTTAATAAACTTAATTCTCGGCCAAGACAGCATTCATTAATTTTCTTTTCGGCTTAGTCCCTTTATTTCTAAGACAATACGCAACAGATAATTCTATAAAACATATATATTTTTTGTATTCTCAGGAGTTGTCTATAGAATTTCATTTTAATAAAATTAATATTCATGCAAAATATTTCTTAAATGATCTTAGCATCACTCCAGTTGTGTTTTTAGATTGTTTAGGATTAACTTCTGTTATTTATTTAGAATAATAATTGTATAATAACAATATTACTGTTATTTATAATTTTTTATATACTATTATATTATATATTTTTTTATTTATGTCTAGCAACGCCCCTGCTTTTTAGCACACCAAGTTAAACTCAATAACAACAACAAACTTAACAAATAGCTTTAATAAATGTTACTTTCAATTTTATGAATGGCTGTTAAATTGAAATATGGAATAATTACATTGATTATATTTGAGATATCATAATGCACATTTGCATGGCAAAAAAAAACAAGTTTAATTGTCATGAAAATAATATTAAAATAACACAATGATCTGATATTGAAGTTGCTTAATGGGTCATTGTTTAAATTAAATATTAAATTAAATTAAATATTAATTAAATTAAATAAATATTTAGTGTTAACCACATCATAATCAATCCAGCATTTTCGTCTCAATCTTAAATCATGTCCTTTGTTTGACCTGTAAAGCACTTAAAATCCAAGTTTGTCCTCTGAATATTAATCGTCCTGTGCAGTCATATTAGCTTTAAAATTTCAGATGTCTCGTGATTTTTATTTTAAAAGGGTCACAAATTACCTAATTTTTTTAATTTTGTATTGTTCTCTGAGGTCCACGTATAATGTCATAAACATTTTCACCTCAAAAAACATTATAGTTTAGCAGAATGTGCTATGTTCTGTTCTGTTTTGATCCTTATCATTGGAAAACGCTCCATTTGAATGCGCGTGTCAGATTGTAAACACCCCCTGCCATGATTGGCTAACAGTTTTGCATATTTACAGGGCTGAACAGGCAGTGAAGTAGAAGCAGGGGTCAATCTTTAGTGGAGGCGGGGCTTCACTTATATGACATCATAGAATAGAACATTCCAAAACCTGTCAATTTGGCAGACTGGCTTCAATATGAGCTGTTTTTAGAGCAATAACAAAGTTTTGAGTTGTGAAACTCATTGGATGTTTTAATAGTGCTATAACCTATCGTGCAAGAAGATCAAGTGAATTTTAATTTTTCATATCATGACCCCTTTAAATGGCAGAATGGCACGTTTGACTACATTTTGATTGCAGTCATGGCACACAGTCAGATGATCAGACAGGGCAAATAAAGACAAATACAAGTTTGGTCCAAAAGTCTATAACAGTTTCTGTGGGTCAAAACAACTAATCATGACATCCTAGTCAACATGAAACACATTTTACTTTCGCATTCTGGCGCATTAGCTTCTTTTTCAATTTTCTCCTTTAAGGTTTTTTTCAACCCAGTCTCATTCTGAAAACGTACCGCTATATACATTTCTGGAGAGCACCAAATACATCCCAGAAGCTACGTTTATTGCAGATTTAGTTTTTGAGAATTCACCAGAGGCCACTGTGTATGCTTTTTGAGACCTCAAATTCCTCTCGCGAGTTCCATTCGCGCCTGCTGCTCTCACGTAACCCCACCAGAGGCCGCTGTCTACTATCTGACTGACTTACTGATCGACTGACCCAACCTCCTCCTTCCCTAAACCCAACCGATAGTGTTTTCAAAAGCATAAATTGCAGGTTGCTTGTGTTTGGAGCTTCGTCGCGTAGATTTGCAAGAATCACAATATTGCGTATATTCACAATTTCCATTTTTAGCTTAAAATACACCCCCATTCGCTAGTATTTGTCTTTTGTACTGAGGGTGAACAAACCCTTAATACATTTATAGAAATAAAACTACTCAAAACGTTTTATCTCTCGAGCATCCGCTTCTAGCTTTAGCCTGCTAGCACCGCTAGTCAGCTAAAGCTACTGGCTTCTCTCACTTACTGTCTCACTTACTATCTTTGCTCTTAACCCTGTACAATGTCGTTTGTGTGTCTATCCTTGAGTGCATGAGAAGCATCTGTGGAGGTGTTGGAGCTGGAAGCAGTGGATGTACTGATTCGTGACCTCAAGATGAAATGAGCACAACTCTAGGAACAACAGGCCTTGCTCTATGTCTTCCGGGCTGCCGCTCGCTCATCTAGGTAAGTGTGTGATACGATCTCAACACTCCGTCCACCTCAACCACGTGTGTTTCTCTGTCCAGGCTCAGCGCACCAAAGACGCGGTTTGCCCAGGGGTCGTTCACTCCGCGTAGGTTGCAAACCAGGTCCCGGGGCAGAACGACAGTGTTTTCAAAAGCAATCAAGAAAAACAAAAGCTATCGCCTGATTTTTACCACGTTTTCAGATTTTACCACATTCTTACCTTCTTATTTACTTGTTTATTTTTTTTGCTTCTATTTTTGTCTTTCCCGCTTTCTGAAACCGTTCTTCACCGGACTCGAACCCCGTCATCACGGTCAACTCCTTTCTGCTTCTTAAGTCTGCCGACATACATGGTGAGCTACTGGACAAAATGGTAACATCGGGAAAGCCGTCCATATGGAGGAAAGCGGTCAGCTGGTAAGGGCGAAAAGGAACGACGTCATACCCCCTGGTAGCATTCGTTTTAAAGACGAAATTCAGCCATAAGTACTTCTGGCTACATAATTTGCGATCTCCAGAAATGTATATATAGGGGTACATTTCAGAATGAGCCTATGCTGGATTTTTTTATGCACTGATGAGTCTTTCAATATACAGAAACTCACAATAAAAGTAGATTTTTTCCCTTCATGATGACTTAATAATGAACGTTCCCATGTTTAATGTGGCCTTGCTGGTTTTGCGTCTTCGCGTTTTCACTTCTAAACACTATTTCTCATACAATTTTGAGTCCCTTTACATGACTTATGTCCATTTTTCTCAGTCGTCTGGGCCGTAACTGTGGCCTGGCTCTACATTATACTACGTTTACATAGGCATGCACAATACAGTGTAACTATGAGCAATTACGAAGTTCATTTAAAGTGTAATCACACATGAAATACCTGAATAAAGCATGAATTGAGGACAACTACGGTCTTTCAAAGTGGTAAAGAAATCCTCAGAGACTTGTCGTTTTTCGTGTGCTGTGTTTTTTTTTAACGCTGAAATATGATTTGATTTGTCTATTATAAATGTTCTAGAAGGCCCTTCTGGCAAACAGCAAATCAGTGTAAGTCACTGAAATGAATTCAAAGCTTTACTATGGCACGATTTTCAGGCTGTTTCTAAATGATAAAGGTTTTCCTGAAGTCTATCTTAAACAGCCTGTTTTTTTTCACAATGGAAACATCACAGCGCGAACCACCAAAACCCCTGTTTAGGCTTGTTTTTAACCTTGTTTTGAGATTGGGTAAAGTCTCAGTTATGTTTAGATTGTTTCAGAGATGCATTACTGAAACAGCTTGATCCACAATTCTGGTTAATAGTGATCGTGCTGTATGAAATGCATTCGTTTGATTGATGGATGCTCAACACTTATTTTAAACGAGCATATACGTAATGCAACATAATGCACATTAGCAGTAAGCAAGCTAACAAATAATGCAGCAAAAAATAAATTGCCATACTGCTTTGTACTTGGCGAAAAAAAATAAAAATTATTAAATTAAATTAAAAAATGAGCAATGTTAACATAAAAACTCACATGGCAGGCTGTCATATAAAATAAAATACAATCTATTTAAAATTATGATGTGAGATGTTATATACATTTTATTTTATAATTTTTTATTATAAGACATGCTGTGAACTTGTTAAGCTGAGATGCATAAATTTAAAATATATATAATAAATGTATAATATATAATATAAGAATTGTACAGAAATGGTAATGTAATTTTTTGTGCTTTGTAAACTGCAAAATTAATAAATAAACACAGAACTTTTAAATAAAATAATATATTGTATGATGTGCACTTAGTAAGCTGGCATAAAAAAAATTGAAAAATACTAATAGTATACTAATGTAAGTTTTGATGTGTACTAAGCGAAATAATAATAATAATAATAATAATAATAATAACTAATAATAATAATAATAATAATAATAATAATAACAATAATAATTACAACAACCATAATAATAATAATAATAATAATAATAATAACATCAATAATAATAATAATAATAATAATTACAATAATAATAATAATGATAATAAGAAGAAAACAAATTAAGATGCACTTGGATAACTTTTCTTTAAAAAACAAAATAAAGTAATATAATAATAAAATACCATATTAATTTTACCATATTAATTACCATACTTGGTAAGCTGATAACTTAAGACCAACTGTGTTAAATAAATAATAAAAAAAATATATATATACATTTATTAAAATAAAATAATACACATTACATTAAATTATACATCATAATTTTAATGCAAGTCCCAGTGAACACTTGGTAAGATAATAACTTAATTTATTATTAAATAAAAAAAGAACTATAATAAAAAATGTTGAGTAATGCTAAGACCAATTGTCTTAAATAAATAATAAATAAATAAATAAAACATAATAAAACAAAATAATAATTAAAGTAAATTAAAATTAATAAACCATAATTTTAACGCAAGTTCCGGTGTGCACTTGGTAAGCTAATAACTTCCATTCATTCATTTTCTTTTTTGGCTTAGTCCCTTTATTAATCTGGAGGTCACCACAGCGAAATGAACCGCCAACTTATCCAGCAGATGTTTTACGCAGCGGATGCCCTTCCAGCCGCAACCCATCACTGGGAAACACCCATTCACACACATACATGCACTATGGACAATTTAGCCTACCCGATTCACCTAACATGTGTTTGAACTTGTGGATAATAAATCAAGAAATTAATTAATTATAAAAAATATAATATAATAAAATTAAATTAATAAACCATAATTTTGTTGCAAGTCCCAGTGTGCTGTAGTTATAATAAAATAAAATATAGTTTATTTAATTATAACTAAGCTGCTAACTTAGTTATAATTAAATAATAAACTATTCATAAAAAATATTCTAAAAAAATTGAGAGTAATGGTAATGTATGACCAACTGTCTTAAATAAATAAATAAATAAATAAATAAATAAACAAACAATTAAATTAAATTAAATTAAATTAAATTAAATTAAATTAAATTAAA
>CAIGQZ010001210.1:6386677-6403190 GCA_903798205.1 Danio tinwini
CAAACAAACAAACAAACAAACAAACAAACAAACAAACAAACAAACAAACAAACAAACAAACAAACAAACAAAGCCAAGAAGAAGAGCAGAATCTACCCTGTGCCCTGTTGTTGTTTACAAGGCCGTCTAAAAGTTTTACTTTCTCGAGCGCGCTCGCCACGTGTCTATATTTGAAATAACTTCTTGAGCTGATGATAATAATGTGCGCGTGATTATTGAAATGCTTCTGACATCCGATTAAATTATTCTTTTTAGAAACGGACATGTAGCTACCCGCCGGTTATTAAAACAGTCCATGCTTCCCAAATACTGATGTCCATGCGTTTAATTTATTGAACACCGTGAAAACTAAAGGATAAACAAACAAACCAAATGTTTTACACAAACACAATAAAAAAGACATAAAAATACACAAATAATATACATTCATTCATTCATTTTCTTGTCGGCTTAGTCCCTTTATTAATCCGGGGTTGCCACAGCGGAATGAACCGCCAACTTATCCAGCACGATTTTACGCAGCGGATGCCCTTCCAGCCGCAACCCATCTCTGGGAAGCATCCACACACACTCACTCACACTCATACACTACGGACAATTTAGCCTAGCCAATTCACCTGTACTGCATGTCTTTGGACTGTGAGGGAAACCGGAGCACCCGGAGGAAACCCACGCGAACGCAGGGCGAGCATGCAAACTCCACACAGAAACGCCAACTGACCCAGCCGAGGCTCAAACACGCAACCTTTTTGCTGTAAGGCGACAGCACTACCCACTGCACCACTGTGTCGCCAAATAATATACAAGCAATGTTTAATTTCCCGTTTTGGCCTGATAACAAGCAGTAGAATAAGCAGGAGCATTTTTACAGGTGCCTGCATTGAGCTCTCACTATGCTGTCCATACAAACTCTCACAGGTTAAATCAATCAAGGAAGATCATGTGACCTCCAACATAAGCCAACCGGAAACAAGGAAACTAAACAATAAACCAAAAATACAAGCTGACCGATCGGCGTCAGCTACAGGACAGACGCAGGAGTGAAGCGCGAAAAAACAAAGGAGCAAATGATTCTTTCAGCAACCTAAAACATGAACAAACTGCCATGTTTAAGTATTATCATCACCTTTTGGACTATTATGAGCTCAGAATGACGCAATTACTCTCTAACAGAGGATACATGTGCTGGTGAAGATTAAAGATACAGATGAGAGGTCTGCACTGACTGTGGGCTATATGTTGCGTGCTGTTTTTGAACCCAAGACTGTATCGGAGACTGTAAGGTTCTGTGTTCATATATGTTGCATTGACTTATTTATTTTATATAATTGCAGATGTTACAGTAGGCTATTTCGCTACTATATATCATTGATCTGCAGTTATAATCAAATCCTGTTCATAGAAAGGTTAGTAATGAATATTTATACACCAGTATTTATGTGTATAAAGCATCTGTGTTGTGGGAAGTGCTTCTCGTATGATATGTGAACAACCCGTACAGCTTTACTTTGACATTTCCTTGAGTGAGACTGAAACTTTGTTGTACACCACTCCCACCATTGGTACCCTTTTGGCAGTGGAAACGCAAGCCTGATAAAGATGACCCATACCGTACCTCTCAGTGGAAATAGGCCATAAAAAATGTGTGTGTGTCTCCCCCTCACCTCTCCTGATGGCTGCGGGTGTGTGTGTGCGCTTCTCTGGCTCTGGTCAGTATGGACGACTGGCGTCTTTCGGCCGCTTCAGCTGCACTTTCAAGCGCTTCATGCCGATCTGGAAGCCGTTCATGGCCTGGATGGCGGCTTGAGCGCTGGCGGGGTTATCGAAACTCACGAATCCTGCAGACAGTGCAGACACACACCGGCCTCAAAGTCTACATTTGCTAATTTTTAATTCATACAAAGGAAATGGACAACAAATCCTCAAGAAAACAAGCTGACGGTGAAGACTGAATCAAATTAAACTATTGGGAGAAAGAGAGAGATGAATATAAATATACGGTTGAAGTCAGAATTATTAGCCCCACTGTTTATTTTTATTCCAATTTCTGCTTAACGGAAAGAAGTTTTTAACACATTTCTAAATGTTTTAATAACTCATTTCTAATGAGTCATGGACAGCGTTGTGGCAGCAGTGGAGTCATTCAGGTTCCTGGGCACCACCATCTCTCAGGACCTGAAGTGGGACACTCAGATTAACTCCATTGTCAAAAAAGCTCAACAGACAGGGCCGGCGCGTCCATAAAGGCGACCTAGGCGGCCGCCTAGAGCGGCATAAAAATAAGGGTGGCAAACGCGCCCGCCGCCCAACCCAACTTACTGACTTTCATCCACAACATCAACAGAACACTTGCATAATAGGGGTCTGGCATAATAGTGAGGGCGGCAAACGCTTTCCGCCGCCCAACCCAACGTACTAACTCATCCGCAACATCAACCCCCCATCCTCACTTAATGAACTGGTCAGGTTCGTTTTCACTTTCGGGTTGAGGGCGGCGTGCTAGTCCATTGCCTAGAGCGGCAGTTTGGCTTGCTCTGGCCCTGTCAACAGAGACTGTACTTTTTTCATCAGCTGAGGAAGTTCAACCTCCCAAAGGAGCTGCTGAAACAGTTCTACACCTCCATCATTGAATCAGTCATCTGCACATCAATAATTGTCTGATTTAGCTCAGCTTCCAAATCCGACCTCCGAAGACTATGTCGAATAGTTCAGACTGCTGAGCGAATCATTGGTACAACCCTCCCTACCCTCCAAGAACTGTACTTATCCAGAGCGAGCAGAAGGGCTGCTGAAATCACTCTGGACTCCTCAAACCCAGCACACTGCCTCTTTGAACTGTTACCTTCTGGTCGACGCTACAGAGCACTGCGCACCAGAACAGCCCGACACAGAAAGTTTCTTCCCTCAGGCAATCCATCTCATGAACACCTGATGATAATAATTGTGGAACCAACATCACTACCTGCTATACACTTTTTATACACACATACACTTATTAAACAACACACTTTACATGCCTATTTGCACAAAACAGCTGCACATATAATGTCGTATATTATAATATACCTGTACATACACTTGTCAGTTTGTATATTTGCATTCACTACTTACTTCTATTGTTAAATATATATTTATTACCTGTTTTTTAGTCCTGTCTCTGTAATTCTGTTGCACTGTAGAAGCTCTGTCACCAAAACAAATTCCTCGCATGTGTGAACATACCTGGCAATAAAGCTCTTTCTGATTCTCATTCTGATTCTGATGATGACAGCACATAATATTTGACTAGATAATTTTCAAGATACTAGTATTCAGCTTGAAGTGACATTTAAAGGCTTCACTAGGTTAATTAGGTTAAAGTTAGGGTAATTAGGCAAGTCATTGAATAACAGTAGTTTATCCTGTAGATCAGGGGTGCTCAACCCTGTTCCTAGCGATCGACCTTCCTGCTGATTTCAGCTCCAACCCTGATCAAACACACCTGAACCAATTATTTAAAACGTGAGGAGCACTTGATAATTACAGGCAGGTGTGTTTGATAAGGGCTGCAACTGAAAACTGCAGGAAGGTCGATCGCCAGGAATAGGGTTGAGCACCCCTGCTGTAGACAATCAAACAAAATATTGCTTACGAGGGCTAATAATACTGACCTTAAAATGGTTTTAAAAAGTAAAAACTGCTTTTATTCTAGCCGAAATAAAACCAATAAAACTTTCTCCAGAAGAAAAAAATATAGGAAATGCTGTGAAAAATTCCTCACTCTGTTAATCGTCATTTGGGAAATATTGGAAAAGGAAGGGCTAATAATCGTGACTTCAACTGTACATAAGTTGAGTGTGTGAGCGAAAGCAGGAGACGTGGCTTACCGAAACACTTGCTCTGATTGGTGGCTCTGTCCATGAACACCTTTGACGAGATGACAGATCCGAACGGAAGAAACATCTGCATGAGCTCATTATCACCAAACTCCTGCGGCAGGTGATAAATGAACAGGTTGCAGCCTTCGGGACCTAAAAACACACACACACACACGCACATATTTAATATGCTGGCAATGTATTTCTTTATGAAAATGATGAAAACACGCTAACGTGCATTAGGCATGGTGTAAGATTCAGTCGTTACAGAACACACCTTAAGAACTGCGTGTTTATTTCTTCAACATGATTTTATTTGCATAACAAATGTGCATTGCATCCAAGGAATTGAGCCATATACCCTTAACCACTTGGAGCCGGTGATTTATTTATTTTTTTGATTAAAGGTTTGACATAATACATTAATTAAATAATACATTTTCCTTCGGTTTAGTTATTTAATTCATCAGGGGTCACCACAGGGGAATGAACCGCCAACTTATCCAGCATATGTTTTACACAGCGGATGCCCTTCCAGCTGCAACCCAGAACATTCACACACACATTTAGTGTATTCAATTCTCCTATAGCACATGTGTTTGGACTGTGGGGGAAACTGGAGCACCCGGAGGAAACCCACAGCAATGGGGAGAACATGCAAACTCCACACAGAAATGCCAACTGGCCCAGCCCAGCCGGGACTCGAACTAGCAACCTTCTTGCTGTGAGGCGACAGTGCTAACCACTGAGCCACCCCAATTAATTATATTTATTTGATATGAAATTTATATTCTATCATTAATAAAAACTGTGCTAGGATGATGAAACAGAGCAAACGCACTTTTGTGGGATGCAGGAGGTCTACAGGCTGTTTTAGTTTCCATGGCAACAGATCAGGAGGACCGTCCAGGACTGTTGTTAAATGATAACAGCAAAAACACATATGTAATCTACAGAAGAATGTCACAAAAATGTACAAATAAATTGATATCTTGAATGTTTACTTGATTTTGTTCATGTCTTTCAATTCAACTTAATTTTCAAAGTTTGGAGTTCACTTCTGCCAGAGTTTGTACATCATTTTTGTGATTTAAACTGGATGGCACATGGCAGATGACACCATGCCTGCTGGGCTGTAAACCTTAAGGATAACAGATTTTTTTAGGATAATTATGATAGCAAATTATTTTAAATGAAGTTTAATGCAAATCATGTCAAAATTTGTATATTTTACGAATGGGCAGCGACATATTTTGAGGTTTGATATTATTGAGCTAGATTTGTTTGCAAAATCTGGCAACCCTGGATTTAACTCAACATTTGACATTCGCACAAGTCAAGATTCTAAAATGGAACTTGCTTATAACAACTTGGAAAACGGTTTCTCTCTAAAAACATGGGACTATTTTAGTCATTAATTATTTTATGTAGAAAAATTGCTCTAAATGACATTATTATTAAATCTGGAAAAAATGTCCTCAGTAGTTTACTGAACAAAAAACTATAATCCCATTTTACTCTAACAAATAACCAGCAAATCCAAAGAAATTCCAGAAAATTGTCAAGTATATTACTTAAAACTCCATTTTACTTAGGGCTTACTCACACTATGCTATCCGAACCGTGCCCAGGCCTGTTTCGCAGATCGTTTGAGAAGTGTGAGCGCTCTGAATTGGGCTCAGGCATGGTTCACTTAGGTGGCCCTGGCCCGGTTGGAAGAAATGGGACTAAATGCGGTTCACTTGGGCTCAGGCGCGGTATGCTTACAGCCCAAGTTTTGTGTGCCGCCTTAAAGACAGTGCCACTTCTGCCAAATCTGGGCCATGTTTGGCCCAAATGCTGTATGCCAGTGCCGGATGAATGCCTGCGGTGCCATCTTTATGCCAAATCTGGGCCAGAATTCTTTGCTTTCCTGGGCTTTAATGTGACAGACCAAGCAGCGACATTCTAATAGTGATGTAATCAAGCGTGAAGATAAAAAAATGGAACTCAGTTGAAACATCTTCACCTCACAGGAAAATGGTTTCTCTCTTAAAAGATGGCACTGTTTTAGTCATGTTATGCCAAAAAACTCTATATTTGGGGTTCAGAGCAAGATTTGCAGAGTCAACAGCCTGAGGTATCAAGACATTTGTGCTGCCCATTACATTACAAACCACAGGAGAGGGCAAATTCTTCAGCAGGATAGCGCTCTTCATACTTCAGCCTCCACATCAATGTTCCTGAAAGCAAAGAAGGTGTTCCAGGATTGGCCAGCCCAGTCACCAGACATGAACATTATTGAGCATGTCTGGGGTAAGATGGAGGAGGCATTGAAGATGAATCCAAAGAATCTTGATGAGCTCTGGGAGTCCTGCAAGAACACTTTCTTTGCCATTCCAGATGACTTTGTTATTAAGTGATTTAAGTCACTGCAGAGATGTATGGATGCAGTCCTCTGAGCTCATGATGGAGTCAAACACAATATTTATTCTTTTTCCACTGCAGCATGACTTTATATTCTATACTGTGCATTATTTCTGTTAAGAGACATAACTTTTGTCTAAACAAAGTCAGACCTTACTGTCCTAATTAAAGAATTAAAAATCAAGGCATGATCAAATTTTATTATAATAAAATAAGCATAATCTAGAGGCCTTTGCCTTTCATATAAGCCACTTCTGATACCAAATGATCAACTAGAAATCAAATTTGTTGTTCCTAAAACTTGAATAGGCAGCAAGACTTTGGTCAGGTAGTGTAGTGTACTGAATAAAACACAAAATAAAAGATTATAAAATCAAATGGATTATAAAATCAATAAAATGGAACTCACTTGCAACACAGGAAAAGTAGTTACTCATTGACACTCCTAGACATTAATATATACAGCAGAAAGTGAATTTCATTGGCAGAAAGCTGCTATAGTGATTTTACCTTCTCTCTGCTGCTGCTGCTGTTGCTGGATGATCTGCGCAGGCTGTGGCAGTGTCTGGCCTATAGGGGTCAGTGTTGTGGCAGGATATATGGCTGCGCAACCATACAGGAGGAAGAGAAAGAGGGACAGATGAGGCAAGAATAAGGACAAGACGAGGCTGACCTTTGTATGCTAATGAAATATGACAGGATCACAGTGCAATGAATTCTGAAGGCACGTTCATCATATATCAAACTGATTCAAAACGACAGATCTCTAGGCGCCCGTATGATAGCTGTAATATCCAGAAAATTCAAATACAACCTGAGGTTTCAATCACAGCAAAGTCACCTACTAGCAATAACACTCCGTCAGGAAAGTTATTTTTCTGTCAAAGTGACATTTGAAAGGGTGAAGGGGGGGGGGGTCAACCGCAGAGGATGAAACATATCATATTAGATTTTCTTTTAAAACATCGGATCATTTCTGCTGACGAGGAATGAGATTACATGGAGAGCAAATGTTTTTTTGAACAAACGTCTCAAACTGTGCTCGGGTTTAGAGAGATGCGTACATGGTTTCTCCTGAACACCAAGATTTTAGCATGTGTGTGTTTACACTTGTAGTTTTTTTTTTGGGGGGGGGTTTGTTTGTTTGTAACTGGGTGACATGGTGGCTCATTGGTTAGCACTGTTGCCTCACAGCAAGAAGGTCGCTGGTTCGAGTCCCGGCCGGTTCAGTTGGAATTTCTGTGTGGAGTTTGCATGTTCTCCCCGTGTTGCTGTGGGTTTCCTCCGGGTGTTCCGGTTTCCCTTACAGTCCAAACACATGCGCTAGGAGAATTGAATAAACTAAATTGGCTGTAGTGTGTGAATGAGAGTGTATGGGTGTTTTTCAGTACTGGGTTGCAGCTGGAAGGGCATCCGTTGTGTAAAACATATGCTGGATAAGTTGGTGGTTCATTCCGCTGTGGTGACCTCTGATGTATAAAGGGACTAAACTGAAGAAAAATTAATGAATGTTTATAAGTGGTGTTGGGAGCTTCGGTACACACAAAAAAAGTTTAATAAAAACAGTACCGTGTTTTCTTACGTAATGGAGGTACCGAGGACCAAGTCGGCCCAGTTCTAGATGCAATAAGTGAAAGTTGCCAGCTACACTGTTAAAAATTTCCTGTAGAATCGACAGTAACTTACTGTAAATCAATTACAGCAAAAATACTGTATTTGCGTTATATACAGCAGCATTTATCTCTCTATATATTCATTCATTCATTCATTTTCTTTCAGCTTTATCAGTCTCTGATTTATCAGGGGTCGCCACAGAGGAATGAACAGTCAACTATTCCGGCATATGTTTTACGCAGCGGATGCCCTTCCAGCCGCAACTAGTACTGGGAAACACCCATACACACTCATTCACACACACACACACACACACACATATACACACACACACACACACACACACAGACACACACACACACACACACACACACACACACACACACGTCTTTGGAATGTGGGGGAAAACGAAGCACCCGGAGGAAACCCACGCCAACATGGGGAGAACATGCAAACGCCACACAGAAATGCCAGCTGGCCCAGCCAGGACTCAAACCAGCAACTCTCTCGCTGTGAGGTGACAGTGCTAACCACTGAGCCACCGTGTCACCCTTGCTATATATGTATTTACAGAATTGCATTATAATGCATTATATTATATTATTATATTAATTATTCATTCATTAGTTTTCTTTTTGGCTTAGTTCCTTTATTAATCCAGGGTTGCCACAGCGGAATGAACCGCCAACTTATCCAGCACATTTTAACGCAGCGGATGCCCTTCCAGCCGCAACCCATCTCTGGGAAACATCCACACACACTTAATCACACTCATACACCACAGACAATTTAGCCTACCCAATTCACCTGTACCACATGTCTTTGGACTGTGGGGGAAACCGGAGCACCTGGAGGAAACCCACTCGAATGCAGGGAGAACATGCAAACTCCACACAGAAACGCCAACTGACACAGCCAAGGCTTGAATCAGCTACCTTTTTGCTGTGAGGCGACAGCACTACCTACTGCGCCACTGCATTGCCTATATTAATTATATTATATTATTTGTATTTTATATGATTTTGTTTTATATTATATTATATGGCAGACATGAACATAAACAAAGGGGTAGTCAATTTGAACAGTACACAAGGTTTCAGAGGAGTTTTTTTTAGAGAGCACACTTTAAGAAATGAGTACCTGTGTATTGCTGGACGCCAGTGAATGCTTGCTGGAGCGTGTCGGCTGCGGTTGGGCTCTGGGTCGAGTATGGCGGCAATCCATTGGTGTAAACCGCCTCCACCGGATGACCATTGGGTTGGTGCGGGATCCCACTGAATCCGTTCACTATTGGGGTCACGATGCTCTGCACGGCGGAGGAAGCCAGATTAGCTGGAGGAGAGCTTAAACCTACGGACGATAAAATGAAGAAACTCAAACTTCTCATACTTCTCATTCTGACGGTATGATAACCTTGGATGAAAATTTCACGGTCTTATAATTGCTGTTCTGAAATATGTTCTTTTTAAATATATGGGTTAAAACAACAACTTTTCCCCCATTGAACATAATAAAAGGAATATTTTAAGAACAGTAAACACGCCAAGCTAAATATCTGGAATAAATCATTGACTCCTGCTGTTTTCATTAGTTTCAAAACATACAGATTTCTTCATAAATTGAAAAGGATATTTTTCTTTTCTGTGGATATAAAGTAATTCACTGCACTGTTCAGGTCTATAGCATGTTGTATGTTGGTCTATAACCCACATAGCAAACGGACTTGGCCCAAATGTGGCCTCATTATGGCACTGCTGGCGTGTTGCCGGCACTAGCATGCATAATGTCAGCCAAATGTGGGCCATGCATGGCAATGTTGGCACTGCATGCATGACGGCAAACTACATTTGGGCCAGTTGTGGATGGGAGGTGTGTGGCCCAGATCAGTGTAGCGCTTGTTTACATTGTTTGGCCAACATTAGGCTGGGTTATGGCTCAGTTTTTGGGGTTTCTGTTTAAAGTATAAACTTATGGCTGAGGATCAGTATCAATAATAAACCTGTTTTAGCCCAGTTCAGGGCCAGTTAAGGGTGATAAATTGCCTGAGATTCAGGCCGGTTATGGCCCATGTGTAGCCCTTGTCTTTAATCCAGTTATGGGCCACTTCAGGACCGTCAATTCTTGCGGTACTTGGGCCGAGGGAAAACTTATTGTGTGGCCCGGAGCTGGGCCAGAAAACATTTGCTATATGGGAAGAGGTTTGTTTTTCAGATGTTTTCTAAATCGTGGGCTGACCACTACCCACATAGCAAATGTTTTCTGGCCCAGCTTCGGGCCACACAATAACTTTTCCCTCAGCCCAAGTACCACAAAGAATGACGGTCCTGAAGTGATCATATCATACCATATCATATCATATCATATCATATCATATCATATCATATCATATCATATCATATCATATCATATCATATCATATCATATCATATCATATCATATCATATCATATCATATCATACCACCCTTTAACCAGAAACCCTAAAAACTAAGCCATAAACCAGCCTAATGTTACGAACAGTCGCTACACTGATCTGGACCAAACACCTCCCATCCAATCCACAACTGGGTAAATATAGCTTGCCATCATGCATGCAGTGCCATCATTGCCATGCATGGTCCACATTCGGCTGACATTATGCATGCCAGTGCTGGCACTACACCAGCAGTGTCATAATAAGGCCATATTTGGGCCAAGTCCTTTTGCTATGTGGATAGCTTTTAGACCCAATCCCAAAGTGATGTCCCAATTCTCTTTAGCTTGAAGGAGTAGGGCTAAGGGGACGGGCTAGATAGCCCTTAAAACTGAGATTTTTCAGGACCACACTAGAAACCAAGGTGTATGAAAATTTTCCCGAATACATCAGCTACAACAGGTAAAGTCTATATTGCATATGCGGCCGGCCAGAACTGTGATATGCACATTAATATGGCAGCATTTTTTTATGACACTGTCTAACAATAATTAATATTTTTACAGTACTGTGACGGTTAGGTTTAGGGTTGGGGTGGGGTAAAAGTTCAAAAAAGACATTTTTTGGGGTAATTTATTAGATAGCATAAATAATACTCTATGCAACTACTGTTTTTACAGTACTGTAGGGTTGGGGTAGAGATAGACGTTAATAAAATACAATAAGTGAAGTTAATTTATAAACTAATTTTAAGAGGATCATGTGCTTATGATTGCTTGCGGTTGGTCTCACATTATTCAATTTATGATTCACCAATTAGACGATTCCTCAGCCACTATAAATACCCTAAGTTCCATATAACAGCCATTCAAATCCAACTATTCACTAATCCAAATCGGCACCATAGACATGCTCCTAGTAAGAAGTTATCTCTTAATAGCAATCACTATCTGTTCATTATCTACTACAGTAGGTGAGTTCTCGAGATCTACGTACCTGAGCTCAAACTCCCCTCTCGCCTTGCAAATGGGAGGGATCCCCGGGCTCGAGGATCTTATGAGCTCAGAGCTCTCTCCCGGGACAGCATGCCAAACACGCTTTATAATCAATCATCAGCTAAGTGTGAACTCTTGAAATGGAAAATTGAATAAATAATATAAATAATTCTTGTTCACTTCCGGCCGCAACCATATCCAATCTATAGCATGGCTGTAGCATGGCTGCACACGGGAGTCAGGAGATGCTCAAATAATTTTTTGTTATTGTTAAGAATTCTTACAACAAACAAGCATAAGTTTTAATACATTCATAACGGGGTTCGTGTTTTACAGTCATATTTAAAAAAAAAAACAACAAAAAACACTTTCACATCTGTCACTCGATGACACTGGAATACCCTGTCAGAAAAGTCTAGTGGCAGGGAATGAGCTTTTTACAGTGTGTGCTATAATCAGCGGTGGAAAGAGTACTGAAAAATCATACTCAAGTAAAAGTACCATTACTTGCCTAAAAATGTAGTGCAAGTAGAGTAAAAGTATCTGCTGTAAATAGTAGCCCTTTCAAAAGTACTCAAGAGCAGTGAGTAGTGAGTATTATGCTGTGAAAAGCTGATGCATTTACATGTAATTTGTGCATGTGTGTGTAAGCGTAACATTCTGTAGTGCATTTAGTTATTGCCCAGAAGGCGCACAACATCATGAGACATTAATATTAGGTTAGATTTAGGTTGTAATGTCAGGTGACCAAAATTAAACGTCAAGCCAGCATCTAAGGACAACGTTATTTCGATGTCCAATAATGACATTAATATTTGGTTGATTTTAGGTTGTTAGAAAGTGACCAAAATCCAATGTCGAGCCAACATCTTAAACCAGCGTCATATATGACGTCAAATAGTGACATTTATTCATCAGGTATGGCAACCAAAATTCAACGTCTGTTAGACATCATAAGGGTAATGTCCACACAACGTCAAGCTGTAACATCATTAGACGTTGATATTTGGTTGGTTTTAGTTTGGACATTGACGTTGAGTTCTGACGTCAACCCGATTTTCATTTCCAAAGAATTCAAAGTCCCCATGGCGTTGGAGTTTAACGTCAATCAGACGCCATGTTGACGTCCTGTGCCTCCTGGGTGTTTAAGGCCATTTCGGTCATCATACAGTAAACATTCGTCATCTTCTCATCAGTGACATGCATCTAAACAGTCTCAGGGTCAATGCACGTAAAGATTTTGAACATCTTCATGGACATTTTTAATACTTCCAAACTGTTTGCTGCTATTATAAAGTGCACACGTCTTGAGGTAGTTTATTATGATGTGATTTACCTTCTATGTGTGATTTGATTGGACAGGAATCTCAGGACTGATTTTTCTAATCCCCATAGACAATGAAGTAGTAGTGACTGCAGGTTGAAGGAAAGTAGTGGAATAAAAGTACAGTACTGCACTAGAAATGTGGTCAAGGAAAAGTACACATTTATAAAACTACTCAGTAAATTACAACTCCTGAGAAAAACTACTCAATTACAGTAATCTGAGTATTGGAATTAGTTACTTTACACAACTGGCTATAATGTTAATGTTGTTTTCTTGTGTTCACATAGATTAATATGGCCATGGTGTAAATGCACAGTACAGTTACAATCTTATTGTCACATTATATCGCTATGATAACATGATATCGATGCCTTCTGTGATTTCCTGAAGAAGAATACTAAAAATAACGAAAATGGAACAGCAGTTGCTGTTGACGATCTCATATGAAGTAAGGCTACATTCACACTGCAGGCAAATGTGGCCCAAATCAGATTTTTTTTGCCCACGTGTGCCTCAGATCTGTTTTTGTCATGACAGTGAACATAAACATCCCAAACCGCATGGAAAGATTTATGCTACTTTCATACACTCTCTGAAATAAAGGTACGCGAGCTGTCACTGGGGTGGTACCTTTTCAAAAGGTACAAATTTATACCTAAAAGGTCCATATTAATACCTCAAGGGTACATATTGGTACCTAAAAAGTACCAAAGTGTTTCTCTTAAAATTTGTAGGTACTAATATATACTTCTAAAGGACCAATATGGACCCTTCAAGTACAAATGTGTACCTTTTGAAAAGATACTAACCCAGTGACAGCTCTCGTACCTTTTTTTCTGAGAGTGTATGTGGTATTAAATCAGATTCATATCTGATGTTTTGCAATCCAACTGCAGTGTGAACGGTTATGTAAGAATTCATGTGACATTTATACATATTTTTGATCGACACACTTCATTATTCTGTACTGGTTCATGCTGCAAACATCCTCTACTCCTTAGTGGTAAAGCAATATAACACATCGGGCAAATACTTTAAATATTTTTTTCTGAACAGTTAACCAAACATTAACCATTAGCCTCTAACCCCCCCCAAAAGGATTGTTCATTAAAAGTACCACCGTAATAAAATTTCACATATAAAAAAAATAAAATACATAGGCCTACGTAAAAATAACTATATTTCACTTAAATAATACATTAACGAAGCCAAATGCAACAGGTTAATGCTCTTTTCAAATGTTTTTTAAGCACAAAATCCTTCAATATGCCAGTAGGCAATGTTTCAGTTTCACTTTGAGTTTTGACTGGATACAGCCTAAGTTCCTTCATTTATTTTCTTTTTCGGCTTAGTCCCTTTTGTTTCAACTCAATTGTCTACATTGATTCTACATGTGGATTGATTCCGTGTCAGAATGTGCTGACAGCTGGTATTGATTCGGCACGCAGTGGATGTAACCTGTTTATGCCTGCAGGACAAAATCAGCCATGATCTGGGCTTTCCACACGCCTGAGTGTTCATTCTGAATTCTAAGTGAATGACACAGGAAAAAATATATACATGTTCACAACGTATGAAGCTGTGAACTCAACCAGGATGAGAGATGATGATTTATTTCAATTTCTTTTATCGAGTAGAAAGCTAAAATTGAATCAAATGCACCATGTATTCACAGATCTCTGCAGAAAATGCAGCAATTTTAACATATAGAGTATTTTAGGGGCAGCATAGTGGCTCAGTGGTTAGCACTGTCGCCTCACAGCAAGAAGGTCCCTAGTTCGAGTCCAGGATGGGTCAGTCGGCATTTCTGTGTGGAGTTTGCATGTTCTCCCCGTGTTGGCGTAGGTTTCTTCTGGGTGCTCCGGTTTCCCCCACAGTCCAAACACTTGCGCTATAGGTGAATTGGGTAAGCTAAATAGTGGCTGTGGTGTATGAGTGTGTGTGATTGTGTAAAGGTGCTTCCCAGTACTGGGTTGCAGCTGGATTGGCATCCGCAGTTCATTCCTCTGTGGCGACCCCTATTTGCTCACCTGAGTTTAAAGTGAGTTAGTAATTCCTGCTCAACTCTTTTTTTTTGACCCGGTTGGGGTATTGCTTAGATGACACGTCAAACAGACACAAGTGCTCCTGCCAAATTTCTGCTAGTTTTTCCTCCATTTCTTGGGTTCAAATAAACTGAAATTGAGCACTTTTAATTTATTCCCCAGCCTCCTGCTGGCCTGCAGGTAACCACACTAGTGGATGCTGCTCTAGGCTGTAGGTGATCGCCGATGTTATTTTCAGTCAAAACTCATTTCCCATGGCATGATTTGAATCGCCGACAGCTCTAGATATTTATCATGCCAAATATCTCACGGGCATCGACGACTCATCGGCGATTCTTTCAGATCACGGCTTTGATAGTTCACACTGTATGATCTGTGCGAGCACGAGCACCAATTTGACTGTGATTTCAGGCTTTTGTCGGCGATTTTAAAACCTGTCGGCGAGTCAAAATCGGGGTTAGAATCATGCAATCTGATCTCGCCATAAGTTATATATATATATATATATATATATATATATATATATATATATATATTTATATATTGTATTATATTGTTATTCTAGTAGTACTTTATTGTGTAACTATTGTTGTTTTTGGTAATATTCATAAATATGACTATATATAAACGTATGACCATGTAACATATATAAATATTACCATACAAACATTTATGTTTCGAGGCTCGAACCAGTGACCTCCTTGCTGTGAGGCAACAGCGATACCCACTGCGCCATCGTGCTACCTATATTAATAATATACATATATTAGAATATTATTTATTATATCACTTATACAGGAATACGTTAAACTAATATTCTATGTAATAAATGAATGTAATCAACTATAATATTGTACGTAGAAAGCTATCTATCTACCTATCTATTGTGAATTTAAATAATATATCACAGTTTTTAAATCTGGTTTTTCCATTTTATTAAATTAATGAAGCCTTAAAGGTGCTGTATGTAAGTTTTTCTTAAGCATACAAATACCATAATATGTGTGCAGATATTTAAGAAACATCCCAAGTGAACATACTTTATCTGAAAAACAATGCTGAAGTCAATGGTTTGATGGTTTTTCCGTGCCGGAACGCTGTCTTTGTTTTGGTAAATTTAACAATCTGCTGCTGCTTTCAGTATATGGCAATAAATGTCATGTAAAATGGCATTCAAACTCACATTGTTAGCATTTAGCACTGAATAAAGCATACGAGGTTTACCTGAGGTGATCACTGGTTTCTGTTGTTCAGCTGTGAGAAATAGAAGCCGTTTCTAATAAATTAATTTGAGGTGTTGGTTAGAGCCAAAACTCCTTTTAATATAGAAAATATTCCCTCTATCGCGTGTTGTTGCTTTTATTTAGAATTAAATCACTCGCTCCTGTCCTCAATCTGGCAACCCGCGCTTGCTTTTATTTTGATCCAGGAGTGCAATACCTAGTTCAACCACTGGGTGTCAAACTTGCATACTGCACCTTTAAAAACTAAAATAATCCCATCAACTCCAGTCCTGCTGTAAATGCGCATAAGATTCTTTTAGGTAAGTGTCAGATCTCAACACATCAACATGAAGCTTGATAAATGTGTGTGTGCATGTGTGTGTGGAGGTGTGAGAGAGAGAGCAGTGCAGGACAGCAGATGCATGATGCAGAAGCTGATTATACACACACGTCTGCAGGCAGATTCTAATGTTGGACAGATCAACACGCTTCAACTTTACTGTCAATCACAGTGAAGAAGAGCAGGTGCTCAGAAAAACACACTCCGCCAGGCTTAAGGAGGTGCAAATCTAATCTAACACACACACGCGCGCGCACACACACACACACACACACACACGCGCGCGCGCACACAC
>CAIGQZ010001210.1:6409284-6422775 GCA_903798205.1 Danio tinwini
TGTGTGTGTGTGTGTGTGTGTGTGTGTGTGTGTGTGTGTGTGTGTGTTACTTCAGTATCTGACATGGTCAACAAGGTCAAAAACAGAATGTAAAAGTACACACTTTCTCTTTTTGCATCCTAAAGTACTAGTTTCAGGGGTCTTACAAGTCTTACAATGAATCTACAGCACAATTTAAATTGTTAATTGACAGCGCACTAGTAAATTTCATTTTTACTGACAACCAAAATGGCCAGTAATTCAAGAGTTCACACTTAGCTGATGATTTATTATAAAGCTAGTTTGGCATGCTGTCCCGGGAGAGAGCTCTGAGCTCATAAGATCCTCGAGCCCGGGGATCCCTCCCGTTTGCAAGGTGAGAGGAAAGTTTGAGCTCAGGTAGAACTCCCCTGTCATGGAGGCTGAAGAACAGATAGTAGTTGCTTTTTAAAGATATAAGTAATTGGTAGGAGCATGACTATGGTGTTGATTTGGATTAGTCAATAAACTTAGGTTGCATGTTTTTGGACGGCGGGAGGAAACCGGGGAACCCGGGGGAAACCCACGTGAGCACGGGGAGAATGTGCAAACTCCCCACAGAAACGTCGGCTGCCTTGGTAAGGGCATACTCACACTATGCGAACCGTGCCCAGGCCCGTTTCCCGGATCGTTTGAGAAGTGTGAGTGCTCTGAATCGGGCTCAGGCAGGGTTCACTTGGGCGGCCCTGGCCCAGTTGGAAGAGGTGGGCCTGAGCGCGGTTCATTTGCCCGAGCCTGATGCTGAAAGTGAGTTGTGACTTTTAAGGGACTGTTTCATATGGATTAATTAATCATTCGTACTGTTTAATGAACGCAATAAACGTCGTAGTTTATTAAAGGCCCAAACCCTTCCCTGCACGTCAGCTGCGCCTTCAGCAAACCTCTAATTCCTGCAGCACGAGGACTTTATGATTGTTTATGAGCGTCAAAAGTGGCTGATCTGTTCGGCGAAATATTTCACTGCGTGTCACCGCATGTCAAACGACTTAAACGATATAACTAAAGAAATTTACTGTGCTAAGCGAGAGCGCTTACTGAGTACCATTACTTGCCTAAAAATGTAGTGCAAGAGTAAAAGTATCTGCTGTAAATATTACTCAAAGTATGAGTAAAAAGTAGCTCTTTTAAAAGTACTCAAGAGCAGTGAGTAGTGAGTATTATGCTGTCAAAAGCTGATGTGTTTACATGTAATTTGTGCATGTGTGTGTAAACGTAACATTCTGTAGTGCATTTAGTTATTGCCCAGAAGGTGCACAACATCATGAGACATTAATATTAGGTTACATATAGGTTGTAATGTCAGGTGACTAAAATTAATTGTCAAGCCAGCAGCTACGAACGTTATTTTGATGTCCAATAATGACGTCAAATGAAGTTGATATTTGGTTGATTTTAGGTTGTCAGAAAGTGACCAAAATCCAGCGTCGAGCCAACATCTTAAACCAGCATCATATATAAAGTCAAATATTGACATTTATTCATCAGGTACGGTAACCAAAATCCAACATCTGATAGACGTCATAGGGGTAACGTTCACACAATGTCAAGCTGTAACATCATTAGATGTTGATATTTGGTTGGTTTTAGGTTGGACATTGACATTGGCCTGATGTTGAGTTCTGACATCAACCCGATTTTCATTTCCAAACAAAATGCAAAGTCTGTTTTAGTTCTATTTTAAAGAACCTTTTTTGAATCGGCAAAGCTCTATGGATGTTAAGGAAAGACATTGCAGGTGAACAAAATAAAACAAATGTATCACCATATTCACCAAATATATTGACTACATTCAGAATGACAGTCATCTTTACTATTAAAGATGCAAATTATGAAAACATCAACCTGCAGTCTTGACACACTCCCCACATCCTTCTTCAAAACGGTGTTTTACTGTTTAGAAATGGATCTTCTAAAAGTGGTAAACGCTTCACTTCTCTCAGGGATTTTTCCAAACTCACTTAAAACTGCAGTTGTTAAACCCCTCTTGAAAAAGAGCAACCTGGATAACACACTATTGAGCAATTACAGACCAATCTCAAATCTCCCCTTCATTGGCAAAATCATTGGAAAAAGTTGTTTTTAACCAGGTTAACACGTTCTTAAACTCCAAGGGGTGTTTAGACAATTTTCAATCTGGTTTCAGAGCACATCACAGTACAAAGAGCGCTCTTATAAAGATAATCAATGATATCCGCCTAAATACAGATTGAGGCAAACTAACAGTGCTGGTATTGCTCGATCTTAGTGCTGCATTTGACACTGTTGATCACAGCATATTTCTGGATAGGCTGGAAAACTGGGTTAGGCTGATCTTATGCTACTACAGGTTACTATGTCAGTATAGGTGACCATAGGTCAAGGTGGACACCCATGACATGTGGAGTCCCACAAGGCTCAATTCTGGCACCTCTCCTGTTCAAGCTTTATACGCTCCCTCTGAGCCAAATAATGAGAAAGAACCAAATCTCCTTCCACAGTTATGCTGATGATTTACTTAGTCTTACTGCCTAATGACTACAGCCCTATTGACACCCTCTGCCAAGTCCCCATGATGTTAGGGTTCGTCAATCAGACGTCATGTTGACGTCCTGTGCATGCTGGGTGTTTAAGGCCATTTCGGTCATCATACAGTAAACATCCGTCATCTTCTCATCAGTGACATGCATCTAAACAGTCTCTGGGTCAATGTGCGTAAAGATTTTGAACATCTTCATTGACACTTTTAATACTTCCAAACTGTTTGCTGCTATTATAAAGTGCACACGTCTTGAGGTAGTTTATTATGATGTGATTTACCTTCTATGTGTGATTTAATTGGACAGGAATCTCAGGACTGATTTTTCTAATCCCCATAGACAAGAAAAATAGTGACTGCAGGTTGAAAGAAAGTAGTGGAGTAAAAGTACAGATACTGTAGTAAAAAATGTGCTCAAGGAAAAGTACACATTTTTAAAACTACTTATTAAATTACAATTCCTGAGAAAAACTACTTAATTACAGTAACTACTCAGTTACGTCACACCACTGATTATTGGCAACCAAAATTGACAGGAATACTATAAATTCTACATCAATTTTGTTAAATAGTGTATATAAAGAAGCAACGTTTTAATAATCAACGCAATAGGACTCAAATTCAGTGTTTAATGTGATCAGTGGCTCTGTCTGTCAGGCGGGAAGTGACCCTAAGCTCATTTAC
Organism: Danio tinwini; assembly: GCA_903798205.1. Classification (NCBI taxonomy): domain Eukaryota; kingdom Metazoa; phylum Chordata; class Actinopteri; order Cypriniformes; family Danionidae; genus Danio; species Danio tinwini. The sequence goes on from CAIGQZ010001210.1 coordinate 6,412,502, forward strand.
ATAAGACATCAGAGCGCACTGGTCTCAGATCAGCTTCCTGCTGCTCACATCATTAGTTTCATCAGGAAATGAAAGGCTAACTCTGAGCCCAGAACAGCTGCTGGAGTAAAGGTCACGGTCTGCAGATGAAAGCGTCTGTTCTGCGGGCACTGATGGCTCCAGAGCCACAGGATTACGCTTGTCAGTCAAAGGCCTGGCATTTCAGATGCTGTGCAATTACAGCAGCCTCAAACAAACCAATTATAATGTGGCCCACTAAAATCCATGGGTATTTTGGGGGATTCGCGTATAAATAATTAAAGACACTGAAATCAAAGCTGAATTGTGTTGGCTTGTTAGAAGACAGTGATGATAAGCCATATTTAGTTGATTGGATGTGCTAGAAAAGGTCAACATGCTTCACTGTTCATTCATTCATTCATTCATTTTCTTCTCTAATTCAGCAGTCTCCACAGCGGAATGAACCGTCAAATATTCCAGCATACGTTTTACGCAGCTTCCAGCCACAACTCAGTATTGGGAAACACCCATGCACACTCATTCACACACTCCTACACTATGGACAATATAGTTTATTCAATTCACCTATAGCGCATGTGTTTGGACTGTGGAGGAAACCAGAGCACCCAAAGGAAACCCACGGCGACACGGGGAGAACATGCAAACTCCACACAGAACTGTGACTTAAATTGACTTAAATATTATGACTTAATATATTTTTGACTGATATATATTACATATTGGGCGACATGCTGGCTCAGTGGTTTGCACTGTTGCCTCACAGCAAGAAGGTCGCTGGTTCGAGTCTCAGCTGGGCCAGTTGGCATTTCTGCGTGGAGTTTGCATGTTCTCCCCTTGTTGGTGTGGGTTTCTTTCAGGTGCTCCGGATTCACAGTCCAAACACATGCGGTATAGGTGAATTGGGTAAGCTAAATTGGCCGTAGTTTATGTGTGTGGATGAGTGTGTATGGATGTTTCCCAGAACTGGGTTGCGGCTGGAAGGGCATACGCTGTGTAAAACATTTGCTGGATAAGTTGACGGTTCATTCCACTGTGGCGACCCCTGATGAATAAAGGGACTAAGCAGTTCAAACTGAGCATCAGAATGGGGAAGAAAAGGGATTTAAGTGACTTTGAACAAGGCATGGTTGTTGGTGCTAGATGGGCTGGTCTGAGTATTTCAGAAACTGCTGTTTTGGGATTTTCACGCACAACCATCTCTAGGGTTTACAGAGAATGGTCTGAAAAAGAGAAAATATCCAGTGAGCGGCAGTTCTGTGGGCGCAAATGCCTTGTTGATGCCAGAGGTCAGATGAGAATGGTCAGCCTAGTTTCAGCTGATAGAAAGGCAACATTAACTCAAATAACCACTCGTTACAACTAAGGTATGCAAAAGAGGATCTCTGAATGCTCAACACATCCAACCTTGAGGCGGATGGGCTACAGCAGCAGATGACCACACTGAGTGCCACTCCTGTCAGCTAAGAACTGGAAACTGAGGCTACAATTTACACAGGCTCACCAAAATTGCACAATAGGAGATTGGAAAAACATTGTCTGGTCTGATGAGTCTCGATTTCTGCTGCAACATTCGGATGGTAGGGTCAGAATTTGCCGTCAACAACATGAAAGCATGGATCCATCCTGCCCTGTATCAATGGTTCAGGCTGCTGGTGGTGGTATAATGGTGTGGGGGATATTTTCTTTGCACACTTTGGGCTCATTAGTACCAGGTGAGCATCGTATCAATGTCACAGCCTACCTAGTATTGTTGCTGACCATGTCCATCCCTTTGACATCAGTGTACCCATCTTCTGATAGCTACTTCCAGCAGGATAACACGCTATGTCATAAAGCGCAAATCATCTCAGACTGGTTTCTTGAACATGACAATAAGTTCACTGTACTCAAATGGCCTCCACAGTCACCAGATCCTCAATCCAATAGAGCACCTTTGGGATGTGGTGGAATGGGAGATTCGCATCATGGATGTGCAGCCGACAAATCTGCAGCAACTGCGTAATGCTATCATGTCAATATGGAGCAAAATCTCTGAGAAAATTTTCCAGTATCTTGTTGAATCTATACTACGAAGGATTAAGGCAGATCTGATTGCAAAAGAGGGTCCAACCTGATACTAGTAAGTTTACCTAATAAAGTTGCCAGTAAAGTGTAGTCTCTGTTGTTTTTCTTTTTGACATACGATTATTTAGCTTACCCCATTGGCAGATTGTTTTTCTTATTTATTAACATTTTATTATTTTGTCTTATTTATTTTATTATTATTACTTCAATTTGCGATGCAGACAGCAGTTATACCTTGGTTCAATGTGTTTTAGAAAACCCTTTAGTGTGACTACAAACACTGCAACTTAAATATCATAAGACAAAACCAATTTCTTCATGTCTTGTGAAACTCCGCCGTGTGCTTTGAACATTTCAGCATCATGTCTGCAGTGTAAAACATGAGCAGAGGATGGATTTTTAAAGCTCTTCTCAAATTCAAGTGCTTGTGTTGATGTCAGACCCAGTGGACTATCCTGTATCAGCATTATTAAGTGTCTGAGCATCTGAAACACATCTCTGAGATGAGCTCCACGTCCAGCGCATCGATTCCAGCAGATCAATATGAATCTGCAGCGACACTGATCAGGTGAGCTGAGAGAGAAAACTGATCTTCAGCCAGAGATCCACAAACACCAGGGAAACTCACTGCCAGAAACCTGACCTACACTTACATATATACTACATGCTGCTAAAAATAAAGATCCCCGAAGAGGGTTTTCACGCAGATGAATTAAAAAAAAAAAACACAGGCTCATTCTGAAAACCTAGTCCTATGTGCGTTTCTGGAGACGGCAAATTATGTAGGCAGAGGTACGTATGGCTGCAATTCATTGTTTAAATCGAACGCCATCGGGCGGCGCAACATCGTTTCTTTTCGTGCTAACCAGCTGACCGATTAACTCCATGTGGACGACTTTCCCGCTGCAACCAGTTTGTCTTGTTAGCTCGTCGTATATGTCGGCGGACTCGAGATGCAGAGAGGCGTTGACCACGACGACAGGGTTCAAGCCTGGTGAAAAACGGTTCCAGAAAGCAGGTAAGACAAAAACAGAAGCCAAAAATGTAATAAATGGCTGGGCGGGTGGGTCAATCCATAAAATTGGTTGGGTTTAGGGAAGGAGGTGGGTGGGTCAGTCGATTGGTCGGTCAGTCAGTCAGTCATCCAGTCAGTCAACAGCGGTGGGTTTAACCTTTTGGTGGGTTTATGCGAGAACAGCATGTGCAAATGGCACTCGCAAGAGAAATTTGAGATCTCAAAAAGCGACAACAAAAACGGCAAAAATACGTACCTCCCGGGATGTATTTCGAGGCTTCCAGAAACGTGTGTAGAGGTACGTTTTCAGAATGAGCCTGGGTTGAAAAAAATATCTACAAAATTGTTTTAATGATCTAAAGAGCTGCTTCTATTTTAAAGAACATTTTTTGAAATGGCAAAGCTCCATGGGTGTTGAGGAAAGACATTGCAGGTGAACAAGATAACAAATGTATCACCATATTGACCAAATAGATTGACTAAATTCAGAATGACAGTCATCTTTATTATTAAAGATGCAAATTATAAAAACATCAACCTGCAGTCTTGACACACTCCCCACATCCTTCTTCAAAACGGTGTTTAACTGTTTAGAAATGGATCTTCTAAAAGTGGTAAACGCTTCACTTCTCTCAGGGATTTTTCCAAACTCACTTAAAACTGCAGTTGTTAAACCCCTCTTGAAAAAGAGCAACCTGGATAACACACTATTGAGCAATTACAAACCAATCTCAAATCTCCCCTTCATTGGCAAAATCATTGAAAAAAGTTGTTTTTAACCAGGTTAACACGTTCTTAAACTCCAAGGGGTGTTTAGACAATTTTCAATCTGGTTACAGAGCACATCACAGTACAAAGAGCGCTCTTATAAAGATAATCAATGATATTCGCCTAAATACAGATTCAGGCAAACTAACCGTGCTGGTATTGCTCGATCTTAGTGCTGCATTTGACACTATTGATCACAACATACTTCTGGACAGGCTGGAAAATTGGGTTGGGCTGTTTGGGACGGTATCTTGAAGGGAGAGGTTACTATGTCAGTATAGGTGACCATAGGTCTAGGTGGACACCCATGACATCCCACAAGGCTCGATTCTGGCACCTTTCCTGTTCAACCTTTATATAATCCCTCTGAGCCAAATAATGAGAAAGAACCAAATCTCCTACCACAGCTATGCTGATGACACTCAGATCTACTTAGCCTTACTGCCTAATGACTACAGCCCTGTTGACACCCTCTGCCAATGCATTGATGAAATGAACAGTTGGATGTGCCAAAACTTTCTTCAGTTAAACAAAGAGAAAGCTGAAGTTATTGCATTTGGGAGCAGAGATGAGGTTCTCAAGGTGAATGCGTACTTTGGAACTAAGGGTCAAACAACAACAAATAAGGTCAAGAATCTCTAGAGTCAGATCTGAGTTTCAATAGTCATGTCAAAGCAGTAACTAAATCAGCATACTATCATCTCAAAAACATTGTAAGAATCAGATGCTTTGTTTCCAGTGAGAACTTAGAGAAACTTGTTCATGCTTTTATCAGCAGCAGGGTGGATTACTGTAACAGCCTCCTCACGGGCCTTCCCAAAAAGACAGTCAGACAGTTGCAGCTCATCCAGAATGCTGCGGCCAGGATTCTGACCAGAACCAGAAAATCAGAGCACATCACAACCTGTCCTCAGGTCTTCACACTGGCTCCCAGTTACATTCAGAATAGATTTTAAAGTATTATTACTTGTCTATAAATCACTAAATGGCCTAGGACCTCAATACATTACAGATATGCTCACTGAATACAAACATAACAGATGCTAAGATCTCTAGGATCATATAAACTAGAAATTCCAAGAGTTCAGTCAAAGCAGGGTGAATCGGCTTTCAGCTACTAACAGCTCCCCCTACTGCTGGAATCAGCTCCCAGAAATGATCAGATGTGCTCCAACATTAGGCACATTCAAATCAAGACTGAAAACACAGAATCTGTTTAGCTGTGCCTTTACTGAATGAGCACTGTGCTACGTCCGACAGATCGCACTATTGTGTCTTTCTTTTCTTTTTCATTCTTTTATAACCTGTTTTAACACATTTTATCAGTTTTTAATCATTCTTATTATTTGCTTTTTGATTTTCTTATACTTGTCTCTTTTATTCCTGTTTATGTAAAGCACTTTGAATTGCCACTGTGTATGAAATGTGCTATATAAATAAACTTGCCTTGCCTCATTATTTTTACGAGTATAACAATAAATGTAGTATAGTTTTACTACATTTTCTGATGTCGCAAATAAAACAACGATTATTGGAGGATTCTTTACTTTATATACAATTGAATATTCAATGTTCTTTCTAATAGCTTCTGAAAGCTTCTAATAGCTTCTGGTTCAAGTGCTTTCTCTAAAACCCATTTTTCTTTGCAAGAACATACTCTGCTCTGATTGGTCAGGCGGTCCTGCTCTGCTCTGATTGGGCAGGTGGCTCTCATCTGTTTGATTAGTCAGTTGGCATTACTCAGGTCCAACGACTCTGCTGTTCTCTGTTTGATGAGGTGGCCCTGCTCCTCTCTGATTGGTTAAGTGGTTCTACTCTGCTTTGATTGGCCAGGTGGCTCTGCTCCTCTATGGTTAATCAGGTGGTTCTACTATGCTCTGATTGGTCAGGTGATTCTACTCCTCTATGGTTGATCAGGTGGTTCTACTCTGCTCTGATTGATCAGGTGGTCCTGCTCCTCTATAATTGGTTAGGTGACCCTGCTACTCTCTAATTGATCAGGTTGTTTTACTCTGCTCCTCTATGATTGGTCAGGTGGCTCTGATCTGATTGGTCAGGTGTCTCTGCTCCTCTCTGGTTGGTCAGGTGGCCCTGCTCCTCTCTGACTGTTCAGGTGGTTCTACTCTGCTCTGATTGGTCAAGTGGCTCTGCTTCTTTATGTTTGATCAGGTGGTTCTACTCTGCTCTGATTGGAGAGGTGGCTCTACTCCTCTACGGTTGATTAGGGGACTATACTCTGCTTTGATTGGATAGGTGGCTCTGCTCCTCTAAGGTTGATCAAGTGGCTCTACTCTGCTCTGATTGGTCAGGTGGCTCTACTCTGCTCCTCTATGATTGGTCAGGTGGCTCTACTCTGCTCTGATTGAACAGGTGGCTCTACGCTGCTCCTCTATGATTGGTCCTGTGACTCTACTCTGCTCTGATGGGTCAGGTGGTCCTGCTTCTCTATAATTGGTCAGGTGGCTCTACTCTGCTTCTCTATGATTGGTCAAGTGGTTCTACTCTGCTCTGATTGGGGCAGGGAGCCCTGCTTGACTCTAATTGGTCAGCTGGCCCCACTCTGGTCTGACTGGACACGTGGCATTACTCTGCTCTGATTGGTCAGGTGGCCCTGCTCTTCTATGATTGGTCAGGTGGCTCTACTCTCCTCTGATTGATCAGGTGGCCCTGCTCCCTTCTGATTGGTTAATTGGTCCTGCTCCCCTCTGATTGGTCAGTTGGCCCTGCTCTTCTATGATTTGTCAAGTGGCTCTACTCCGGTCTGATTGGTCAGGTGGCCCAGCTCCACTTACATTGGTCAGGATGACTCTACTCCACTCTGATTGGTCAGGTTGTTCTGCTCCTCTCTCATTAGTCAGGTGGCTCTGCTCCTCTTTCATTATTTAGGTGGCTCTACTCTGCTCTGATTGGTCAAGTGGCCCTGCTCCTCTATGATTTGTCAGGTGGCTTTATTCCGGTCTGATTGGTCAGGTGTCCCTGCTCCTCTTACATTGGTCAGGATGGCTCTACTCTGCTCTGACTGGTCAGGTGGCTCTGATCCTTTTCCATTAGCTAGGTGGCTCTACTCTGCTCTGATTGGTCATGTGACCCTGCTCTCACATTGGTTAGTTTGCTCTACTCTGCTCTAATTAAACCAAACGGCCTTTACCATATCTGTGCCTCCTCAGCACTTGTAAACACACATAAGCAGTAATAGGTAATATCTGAAAGCCATAACAGGGGCACGTTAAGCTTGTTCATCAGACTGACCTGAAACAGGGGTCATCGGGGTGGGTGGCAGGCCGTTCATGTTCAGCGCCCCAACCTGGTGGATCTGTGTGGTTGGAAATGCAACACTGGGTGCTAAATAACCACCGTGAGATGCGGCCATGATTGCCGCCTGCTGCTGCATCAGCTGAAAACAACACAGAGAGAGAGAGAGAGAGAGAGAGAGAGAGAGATCAAGTTAGAAGCCCACATTGTACAGTTCCCTCCAGCAATATTGTACAATGTTAACCCTTTTACCTTTTGCTCAAAATTATAACACAACTGAAGATGCTTGAGTTTGGATGAGAGCAGAAGCTTTTTCTTGAAACCCTTACAGACAGTTTGTGTTGATGTTGGTGTTGTCAGTTTTGGAAACTCTGACCCCGAGACTAAACTAACTTCTGCAGTTCTCCAGCTGTTAGATTATTTGGCTTCTTGAAAGAACATCCTAACAAACAGACACAGGTCTTCATTCGGACCAATTCATAACACATAACACTAACCGACTAACTTTCATAACTATTCCCCTGATTTTCACAGCAAAAAAAAAAGCTTTAGAATTAGAGTAAATGCTAAGAGTTTTGTCTTGTTTTTCATCCAAATATCAAACAATTCTTAAAATCAAGAAGCATTTTCTAGACAAGCAAAACTATTGTCTTGTTTTCAGAAATAATAAATCAAAATTAGGTGAGTTTTTCCTCAAAACAAGCAAAATAATCTGCCAGTGGGGTAGGCAAAACAATCTTGTTTTTGCTTTGAAATAAGATTATTTTGTAAACTGTGCAAACATTAAACTCTATTATACATCAATTATGTTAAAATATATTACAGGTAAAATATATGGTAACACTATAACTACACTATGAATCATTTATTAAGCATTAGCAAATAGTTAATTCATAATTTGTTAAACATTAACTCTATATTAATAGATGCTAGCCTATAAATATATCTAAAAATGCGGTAACATTTTATAATAACTACACACTAAGAATCATTTATTAAGCATTAGCAACTAGTGAGTTCATTATTTGTTAAGCATTAACTCTACATTAAGAAACGTTAGTAAGCAGTTTATAACTGCAGCTACCAATGCTGAATTCTTGACTTATAACCACATTCATAATGTGCTTAATAATTGTACTTTCATGATTGTGACTGGTTGATTTTTCATTACTAAATAAATATTGCATTATTTACAAACCATTTGTATTTAAGAGTAGTTGGAGCTTTATAAGATTGTAGTAAAGTTACGGCCACCTGGCCGCCGGGAAGAAGGAGGCGGAGAACCGACGCGGTTTTAAATAAATATTTATTAATAAAAGGGACGGCAGCTCCTCACGGAGACGTGGACGGGGGGAGATTTGGCGACACAGCACCCGCGAGCCTAGATGAGACGGGCCGAGAGAAAAGGAGATGGAGAAAAAAGGAGGAAAGACAGAGTAGACAGAGAGGGGAGAGAGGAAAAAAAAGAGGCAGAGGCATTTCTGATCTCCTGCTCCGCTCCCGCTTCGGTGGAGGACGCAGGCTTCGGCGTCATGGCGGATCGCGGCGACTCCCCCCGGGCTCTCTGGGATGGCTCCCTTCAGCTCTTTCCCATCCGGTGGGGAGCCCCGCGTCCCCTGCTCCTCCCCATGCTGGGAGACGGCAGCAGGCAGATCCTTCATCGCCAGCCTCAGGCCGCCCCGTCACTGTGGCAGACGAACGGGTTTCTCCCCCACTCGGATTAACTCCTAAACACTCGCCCTCCTCCTCAGCGGCGAGGGCAACTGGACGATGTGTCCCTCCTTCTCCTGGGTTTCGGCACCACTGTAATAAAGTTACGGCCACCTGGCCGCCGGGAAGAAGGAGGCGGAGAACCGACGGACTTTTAAATAAATATTTATTAATAAAAGGGACGGCAGCTCCTCACGGAGACTGCCGTCTAAATCAAAACAAAACAAACGGATGGCAGCTCCTCACGGTGACTGCCGTCAAACTGAAAGCAAAATTAACATGTCCGGGCCCGGTCCTCTCTCTCTGTCCTCTGCCATCGTTCCTCCTCTTATAGTCCAGAGCTCCTTCCGTGGGATTGAAGGCAGGTGCGCGCCACAGGTGCATCTCATCTGTGGCGGGCCTCGTTTCGCTCCCACGGCTCTCGGCCACGCCCCCTCGCCACAAAGATCATTCAGAATGAGTTAGTAAATAATTAATAACTATTGAAATTAACATTTATATATTTTATTATTCAGGCATATAGTAATGGTTACTATGTATGTTAATAAATTCTTTATTAACTCAACTTCATGCAGTTTTGTGACCAAATCTAAAGTGAGAACTATTCATGCTTTATAAATCCCTTATAAATGACAATTAAAGGCTTGGTATCAAATGTACAATAATCTTTGCAATCTTATGTAAAAAGTAAAATTACTGTAAAGTTTAAACATTGCTGAATATCAGGAGTGTCAAAATACAACATACAGTTTGATAAAACAACAATATAATAATTGAACAATATAGTAGGATGCAATGTTTAAACTGTATAGTAATTTTATTTTAGATAAGGTTAGATAAGGTATTTTTTATTTTATACCATTTGATTTGTGTATCTTTAAATGAATATAAATGAATAAAGTCATTTATGTTCTTTTTTCCTGTTTAGAATTTAATTGTCATTTATAAGAGATTTATAAAGCATAAATAGTCCTCACTTTAGATTAGGTCACAAAACTGGATGAAGTTGAGTTAATAAAGAATTTATTAACATACAAATTAATTATTAGTATATGCCTGAATAATAATAATTATAAATGTTAATTTGAAAAGTTTATTAATCGTTTACTAACTCATTCTGAATGATCTTAAAAAAATGACGACTACTCTTAAATAACTGGTTTGTAAATAATTCAATACTTAATTTAGTAATGAAAAATAAATCATTAATAATGCATGAAAGTACAATCATTAAGCACATTATAAATGTGTTCATAAGTCAAGAATACAGCATTTGTAGCTTCAGTTATAAACTGCTTACTAACGTTTATTAATGTAGAGTTAATGCTTAACAGATAATGAATTGCCAAATTGCCAAATTTACACTGTCTTGTTTCTTTGTGAGTATGTTGTTGTATTTTGCACTGTCTGTATTTTACACTGTCGCTGTATTTGCAGTGTCTGT
>CAIGQZ010001210.1:6454362-6464393 GCA_903798205.1 Danio tinwini
GTGTGTGTGTGTGTGTGTGTGTGTGTGTGTGTGTGTGTGTGTGTGTGAGAACAATTAAACATTAATCTTTAATAAATAATCTAATTGGGCGACACAGTTTCTTCGTGGTTAGCACTGTTGCCTCACAGCAAGAAAGTTTCTGGTTCAGGTCCCTGCTGGGTCATTCGGCATTTCTGTGTGGGGTTTGTATGTTCTCCCCGTGTTGGCATGGGTTTCATCTGGGTGCTTCGGTTTCCCCCACAGTCCAAACACATGCACTATGGGGGGAATTCAATTGGCTGTAGTGCACGTGTGTGAATGAGTGTGTATGGATGTTTCCCAGTACTGGGTTGCAGCTGGAAGGGCATCCACTGTGTAAAACATATGCTGGATACGCATATTGCGATATCGATGCTCAAACGATATATTGTTCAGCCCTACTTTTTACAAATAAAATAAGACTGATAGTGGCTAACATTCATTTTGAACACACTTCAATCCGTCCACTTTCCTGCAATTCTCTTGCTTATTAAACAGGTAAATTACCAATAAAAAAATAATTAAAATTAAGATAAAAAATATATCAAACATTACATCAAATTTGTAATAAAAATAATAATCTATCATCAAACAATCCACAAAGTGGTCAAAACATTTTGTGTCTGACCTACTTCCGTTTTTCTGGCTTACTGCGGTTCCATTTTCCACTCCTTTATGATGTTCATATTCAATTTGAAGAACAAAGCAAAAATATATGTGCAATATATTGTGCACCCCCTCAGTGGTAATAGTGTGCAAGAGTGTGTAGTTGTACTCACAGGCATGGTCTGACTGCCGTGAAGGCCGCCGATGGCAGACTGAGCCTCGGTGTGTGTTGAAAACTTTACAAAGGCACAACCTGAAAACAAACACACACAACAATGAGGAGGTCATCTAAAGAAAAGTGAACCCAGCACTGCAGGTGAGAAATAAAATAAAAACACTTTACAATAATAGTCTATTAGTTAAGGCATTTACTAACATGAGCTAAATTTTGACAATCTTGTAGGGGAGCGCGGGGCACAAAGTAACGCAGAGTTAAAATGTAACAGAGTTTTAAGGTATTTGCTCATGGTTAACCATAGCATGTTCCGAGGTTTTCACCACAGTGTCGGCAGACGTCTTCCTGCCAGTTAGCAAAAATTCCAGTGTTAAATATAGTGTGATTTTTTTGGTGTTAAAACCGGAGTACAATTTAATCCACGAGTGTGAAAGAGCGTATATTTAAGAGGCTTCTTTTTTCAGTGTTAACCGGTTCTTTCAGACAAACAGTGATCAAACCAGCATGTTTTACGTAAACTTGAAACATGTCTTGTTGCATTTTAAAATGTACGTGTTGAAATTATTTCTGAAAAGATTAATGAACATTTAATAAATTAAAACTATTTTTAACATATTTGATCACTGTTATATGTCACACCAGCCTGATCTCATGAGGAAACGTAAGTATTTTGTGTTTTGTCAGTTTAGTGGCTAATTCGTACGAATTTGTACGGGTTCAGTCTTACGAAAATGTACGATTTTAAAAAGGAGGCATGGCACTCAACCCCGCCATTGGGTGATGGGCAAATCGTACTAGATTATACGAATTAGATCGTACGAATTCATACAAATTAACTAAATTAAAAAGTTACGAATTGCCGTGAAATTGCGTTGGTCACACACACCAATTGTACACTAGCTAAACGTACCGTACTATGATGTCAAATGAACTCGGGTGCGGACCAAAAGTGCTAGTGTGAAAGCACCCTAAAAAGGGCTGTGCCCGGTCAGTTTCTGGATGAGAGACCACATGGGAAAGCTAGGTTGCTGCCGGCAGTGGTGTTAGTGAGGCCAGCAGGGGGCGCTCAACCTGTGGTCTGAGTGGGTCCTAACGCCCCAGTATAGTGACTGGGACTCTATACTGCTCAATGAGCGCCGTCTTTTGGAAGAAACGTTTAACCAAGGTCCTGACTCCCTGCGGCCATTAAAATTCCCAGGATGTCCTTTGAAAAAGAGTAGGGCTTTAACCCCCGGCATCCTGGCCAATTTTGCCCACTGGCCTCTATCCATCAGGGCCTCCTAACCATTCCCATATCATAATTGGCTTCATCACCCTGTCTCCTCTTTACTAATCAGCTAATGTGTCTGGCGCAATATGGCTGCTGTCGCGTCATCCAGGTGGATGCTGCACACTGGTGGTGGATGAGGAGATTCCCCTCAATGTGTAAAGTGCTTTGAGTGTCTAGAAAAGCGCTATATAAAATGTAAGGAAATATTATTATTATTATTATTATTATTATTATTATTATTATTATTATTATTATTATTATTATTATTAATTAGATTACAAACCTTACCAATTTGTTGGAGTGCAGCGAGTGCACATATTCTGTGCTTCTGAATGGCTGTATTTAAATTTCTGTGGTGTTTCGTCTGGTGCAAACAGCCAAATTGCTCATCACTGCGCATCTCATCACAAAGTGTGTTGTTAGGACACAGGGTTACAATGTAACCTGCTCACCTAATGTTTATGTTAATAATAGTTATATTATTTGCTAATTAATAACCACATCATGTGGAACTCTGAATCTCCGTCTGATTTTGGACTCTGCTACTGTCCACTGGTGGTTGCATTCCGGTTCATGGATGCATACTTTGAGAGCCTTTATGAATGAATGAATCATATACACTGTTTTCCAACAAGGCAACCCAAGGTGCTGAAATATAATTGGCTAAACTGGCAGTGGGAGGGTAAAAGAACCAAAACAAAGACAGACGTTCTGACACATAACTCACATTTTCAAAGCAGAATATAAAACATTGTTTTTCAGATAAACATGAATGTTCACTTAGCATGTTTCTTAAATATCTACAAACACATTATGGTATTTTTGTGCTATAGAAGAGTTAAAAATGTACACACAGCACATTTAAATGTATGTCTAATACATACTGCACAAGTATTGTTCATTATTAGTTCATGTTGCTATATACATTATGAAACCTTATTGTGAAATTTACCCTAACTAAAAAAAACATGAATAAAATCTACACCAGAATCTCAGTGAGTGTACAGTATCACCTGCATCAGATTCAGTGCAGTGAGAGGTTGTGTGACCAAACGGATCTGCTGATCATCAAATCTTCATGACTTTATGTTGAGTTGCGTCTCTTCGCTCTTCACACTTTTCAAACACCGTTGACCTTTTCTGACCTGCTTTCCCTATGAGCTCAGTTAATGGACACGGCGATCTCAGTTTGCTGTAAATAATTCCTATCTGCTGCCTTTCAGTGGAGAAAACTTCTCCATAACACACTCTGACAGGTTAATGCTGAGAAACGCCATCACAAAGTGTATGTGTGTGTGTGTGTGTGTGTGTGTTTGAAAAGACAAAGACTACACTGTAAAAAAAAATGCACACAATCGATTTGTGTTGGGGTGTTATGGTTTAACTGGTGACTCTTTCCAAATGTATACTCTTCACGTTTACAGATTGGCAGATTCGTCACTTGTTCACAGATACAAAACATGCCCATACCAATTAAACGTTCTTATTACTTGGTGTCAGTGTCATTGTAAACATTATTAATTTTTATATTTGTGTGGCAGAACAGTATATAACCACAATTAACATAAAAAATACTCATAATTTAAATGTCATCAACTGGATTCAATTCAATTCAATTCAATTCATCTTTATTTGTATAGCGCTTATACAGTGTAGATTGTGTCAAAGCAGCTTCACATGGAAGTTTATAGTGAATTGAAACAGTGTCAGTTCAGTTTTCAGTGTTTAAGTTCAGTTCAGTTTAGCTCAGTTCAGTGTGGTTAATAATCACTACTGAGAGTCCAAACACTGAGGAGCAATTCCATCGATGCGCAGCTCTACAGATCCCGAACCATGCAAGCCAGTGGCGACAGCGGCGAGGAAAAAACTTCACCAATTGGCGAAAGTGAAGAATTTAAAAAACCTCGAGAGAAACCAGGCTCAGTTGGGCACGACCATTTCTCCTATTCAAACTTGTATATTCAAAAGGTGCAGCACAATTGTGACTTGACTTATCTAACTGAGCTATTCAGGACTACACATGTCAGAGCCGGTTTTGATATCTTCATCAGTCAAACCATATGTTTTGCTTTGTTTGGCTTTGGTATATTTGCTATGTTATAAAACATCTCAACTGAAAACCTTATTTAAGTAAATAGAGTATTACATGGCACATATTAGAGGAACAGGGATTTCTCGTCACTCAAGTTAACACGAGTCCAAAGGCACAAAATAACATGAGTCTACAAGTGTAAAAGCGACACATTATTCAACAGTTCTTAATAGCTCAGTTAGATGGATCATGTCTCGTCTTATGACGTGCCTCTTTTGAAAAGAGCTATTCAGAGAAAATATCAGTGTGTGAGTTTGTAGACACAGGTTCACATGAGTCCACGGGACACAAGTTAACACAAGTCCAAAGGCACAAGTCAACTTGAATCTACAAGGATTAAATATCGTTTTGTCATTCAGAGCTATTCTGACAAAATATCAGCGTGGGAGTTTGTAGAAACATGTTAACATGAGTCCATGCAAACAAGTTAAGCACGAGTCCACGAGCAAACGAAGCACAACATATGGTTTGACTGATAAAGATATCATAACCGACTCTGACATGTGGAGTCCTAAATAGCCCAGTTAGATAAGTCAAGTGATAATTGGGCTGAACCTTTTGACTTTACGAGTTTGAATCCCGTTGATGACATTCAAATAAGTATTTTTTATGTTAACTTTGGTTATATATTGTTCTGCCACACAAATATTAAAATTAATAATGTTCACAATGACACTAAGACCAAGTAATAAGAATATTTATTTGGTATGGACATGTTTTGTTGCTGTGAAAAAGTGACGAATCTGCAAACGTGAATAGTTTACATCTGGAAAGGGTCACCAGTTAACACAGACACCAGTTAAACCGTAAAAGAACATAAAAGAATTAAGTTAACTTATGAGTTTTACAAACTTAAGTGGATTAAACGAAAAACAATTATGTGGCGACCCTTGATAAATAAAGGACTAAGCCGAAGGAAAATGAATGAATGAATGAACATTGCTTACTTTTTTATGGAAAATGACTGTGGCTCCTTTTGAGCCTGTTTTTCTTAGACTGATCAATATGTCTAATAGATTTACCAACCAGCAAAACACAATTGTGCAAAAAAAAACTGTGCTTCACTCACTTGTTTCAATTACTCCTTCAAGTGGACTTTATAAGGGGCGATTTCAGATACAGCATAAATGAAAGCACTCAAGGTTGATCTGTTTGTTTGCTTTGACTTTGTGTTTTTTCCAGCTGAAAGTCGCTGCTCAAATTTAAAATGCATGTCAGACTGTACTATAAAAGGACACGTGGATGTCTGTCATTCAACAGAGAGCACATACAATCCGCCTTGAATACAGATGAGAGAGATGAAAGCGGGAACTGAATCTCACCTTTACTGTTTCCATCAGGGCCTCGTAATACAGTGCACTCCTCGATGACTCCATAGGGCTCAAAGAGACGGTACACATCCTCTTCTGTCTGCTGCTTATTCAGCATGCCCACAAACAGCTTCCGGTCCTCTGAAATACACAAACACATAACCAGAATATAAGTGGTACTGTATCAGGCTCATTGTAGATACATACCCCTGTATGCATATTTGGAGAATGCAAAATACATCCCAGGAGGTACATTTTTTTGCCGTTTTTGTTTTCCTGAATCCACCTGAGACCGATTGACTCGCCCATCACCTTCGCTAAACCCAACTGACAGGGTTTTTAAAAGTACAGATTGACCCGCCCACTGCCATCCCTAAACCCAACCGACAGTGTGTTCAAAAGTACAGACTGACCCGCTCACCGCCTTCCCTAAACCAAACCAACAATGTTTTCAAAAGCACCGATTGACCGGCCCACCACTTTCCCGAATCACAACCGACAGTGTTTTCAAAAGCACCGATTGGCCCGTCCACCACCTTCCCTAAACCCAACCGACAGTGTTTTCAAAAGCACCGACTGACCCGCCGACTGCCTTCCCTAAACCCAACCAACAGTGATTTCAAAAGCACCGATTGACCGACCCACCACCTTTCTTAAACCCAACCGACAGTGTTTTCAAAAGCACTGATTGACCCACCCACCGCCTTCCCTAAACCCAACCGACAGTGTTTTCAAAAGCTCCAATTGACCCATCCACCCACTTCTCTAAACCCAACCGACAGTGTTTTCAAAAGTACTGATTGACCCATCCACCCACTTCTTTAAACCCAACTGACAGTGTTTTCAAAAGCTCCAATTGACCCACCCACCCACTTCTCTAATTCCAACCGACAGTGTTTTCAAAAGCATCGATTGACCTGCACACCAACTTCCCTAAACCTAACCAACAGTGTTTTCAAAAACACAGATTGACCCACCCACCACCTTCCTTAAACCCAACTGACAGTGTTTTCAAAAGCACCAATTGACCCGTCCACCGCCTTCCCTAAACCCAAATGACAGTGTTTTCAAAAGCACCAATTGACCCGCCCACCGCCTTCACTAAACCCAACCAACAGTGTTTTAAAAAGCATCAATTGACCCACCCATCACCTTCCCTAAGCCAAATCGACAGTGTTTTCAAAAGCACTGATTGACCCACCCACCCACTTCTCTAAACCCAACCGACAGTGTTTTCAAAAGCTCCAATTGACCCATCCACCCACTTCTCTAAACCCAACCAACAGTGTTTTTAAAAGCACTGATTGGCCCGCCCACCGCCTTCCCTAAACCAAACCGACAGTTTTGAAAAGCTCCAATTGAGCCATCTACCGCCTTCCCTAAACACAACCAACAGTGTTTTCAAAAGCATTGATAGACCCATCCACCCCCTTCCCTAATCCCAACTGACAGGGTTTTCAAAATCACCAATTGACCCATCCACGCACTTCTCTAAACCCAACCGACAGTGTTTTCAAAAGCACCGATTGACCCACCCACCGCCTTCCCTACACCCAACTGACAGTGTTTTCAAAAGTACCGATTGACTGGCCACCACCTTCCCTAAACTAAACCGACAGTGTTTTCAAAAGCACCGATTGCCACTAGGCCACTGGGTAAACTGGTATCAACAGAAAAGTCATCCACATGAAAAGCACGAAAAAAAACCCCAAAAGCTGTCAGCGGCATCATATCATGCCGTAGAGTTTATTTTAAAGACGAAATGCAGCCATACGTATCCCTGGCTACATAATTCTTGCCCTCCAGAAATGTATACAGGGGTAACCTATTCACAATGAGCCTGTGTTGCATCCTTTCGGCTTGAGACTTCCAGGTCTCATTCACATTGATTTGTAGATGTTCCAAACGGACATTGTCATTTTATATTATTCTGCTTTTTGTGTATAGTCATGAACACACTTGTTTGTAGAGCAAGTAGTTTGACCATTTTCTGTCGTTTATTATTCCTAGTCATTTCACCCATAGGCAATTCAATCAGAAGTTCTAAAACACTCACATTTCGCATTGCAGAATAAGATCAATATGGCTGGGTGATTAATCGAATTGAAATCCTAAATGTGATTGAGCAATGCTGCAAATCTTGGTTTTTATACTGTACTGACTGTATTCGGGGACTGTTTAGGTGAGGATTGAACCCAGGACTCTTGGACTCAAAGCTAGAGCTTTTCCCAGCTAGCTAACTCCTCAACAGATGAACACTAGAGATTAATAAAGAAACTTGAGGCTTTAGGTTCCAATAAACAAATGATCTTACAGCAACATAACTGAAGCCGAGCCTCCAGAGAACAGGCAAAACAAAACATACGCAAGGCTCAAAAAAACACAACAATAAAGAGTTACGTAGCTTCTCAAAAGAATCAGGAGATCACTGGGCAATAATGGCTCAAGACTGAACATAATAGCTAGCTACAGAGAAACTTATAAAGGACAAAACACAGATGTTGCTAATCTGACTTGAGTGGTGGCACACAGCAGAAGACAGGAAAGTGGCGCCATCAACTGTTCTGGAGAGTGCATAGAAATTGCACTCTGTTGTGTGAAAAGTCAGAAGAGCACCTCCATCTGGTTAGAAGGAGAAATGCAGGAGAAATGCTCCTCACACACACACGCACACACGCACACACGCACGCACGCACGCACGCACGCACACACACACACACACACACACACAAATTTGGTCATATTTTGTTGTTTTGCTCTTTAAATTATGATACATATTGTCATTTTTATTAGTTTTTAACGTCCATAATTTATTCATTTGAACTTTTACTTTTAATGAGAAACAGTTTTTGTTTTCTACATAATACTTTTTACATTTTTTGTTTAATTGTAATGTTTTTATTTATTTCTTGTGACACTATTTTAAAGTATAATTCTCACTATTAAATTATAATTCTAAACTATTAACTATTAACTTTTGCCTCAATAAACTCCTGATTTGCTGCTTATTAACAGATATTAAGATAGTAGTTAAATTGAACATTAGCTAGGAGTAGAGATATAGAATAAGATCGTGCATAATATGCACTTTATAAGTAACATATATAGGGAATTTATTGATAATGAAGCAAACAAATTAAGGACGTCTCTAAATGATTTTGCCTTAATAAAGTGTCCTTACATTTGGGTAAAACTGAATTTATTTTATTTGGTTGAGCTGCGAAAGTAAGAAAATGTGTTAGTTCAGAGATAAAAGTAGGGGATCAAATTATTACCCCAAAAACATGAAGTGAAATATTTAGGTTGCATTTTAGACAGGCGAAGAGATGGCTGTTACAGTCCATTCAAAAATTAGTTCTAAAATTAAGTTTTTAGCAAAACAGGCAGAGCTAGTGAATATTAGCTAGTGCATTAGTGCCACCATACTTTGACTATGCTGCGGCTTTTTGGTACAGCGGTAGTTCTAATAAAATGAAAAACAATTTGCAGATGGCGCAAAATAAGTTGTGTAGAATTGTTCTGAAAGTACCTCCACTGACACATTTAAATAATGAACATTATAGTCTAAGTATTTTCTTTAAGTTGATAAATGGGGAAAATGTAAAAAATTAGTGATGGTGTTTAAGATTTTAAAGAAAACTGTCCCAAAATAGTTTCTTAATTATTATGTTTTAGTTAGTGAAGTACACTGTCATGCTACAAGAGCACATAGCAGGGACATTTATCCTTATAGATTCAAAAGCGAATTAGGTAGAAATTCTTATTGTGTTCTAGCTCTGTTGTTTGGAATGTTTTACCTACGATTTTTAAAGAGATTCAAATTGAGAGAGTTTTTAGAAGGGAAATTAAAAAGTGGTTGTTTTACAGTTGAAGTTGAGGATTTTGTTGTGCCGAGTTGCTGACCTGATGATGTTTGCACTCCATTTATGATTTGCTCGTTAATTTTTTTTAAGAATATCAAGGACCACAATGGAAATAAGCCGGTGGCTTTTTTGTGTATTTTATCCTCAACAGTTTTTAAAATATGTATGAATTTGTCAAACTGGACTTGTTTGTACATTTTGTTAAAATTGTTGAATAAAATCAATCAATCAAACAAACAATAAACAGCCAATATTTCAATAATAGGCAGGTAATAAGCTTTAATTAATTAATTATTAGTAAGAATAGGCATTTAAAGGTGCTGCATGTAAGTTTTTGACTCCTCTAAAGCATATAAATACAATAATATGTTTGCAGATGGTTAAGAAACATGCCAAGTGAACATTCTTGTTTATCTGAAAAACCATGCTGACGTCAGAAATTCAGCTTTGAAAATGTGAACGCTGTCTTTGTGTTGGTCATTTAACCTGCACAATGCCACTTTAGACAATTATATTTCAGCACCCCGAGTTGCCTTGTTGAAAAACTGTGCATTCGATTTCATTCATTCAGTCATGAAGGCTCTCAAAGCATGTGTCTGTGACTGAAATGCGACCTCCGGTGGACAGTAGCAGACTCTGAAATTAGACGCAGATTCAGAGTTCAACATGAGGTGGTTATTAATTAGCAAATAATATA
>CAIGQZ010001210.1:6495245-6505942 GCA_903798205.1 Danio tinwini
TGTTTTGTTTTGTTTTGTTTTGTTTTGTTTTGTTTTGTTTTGTTTTACACTGCAATGGCAAATATTTTATTTTATTTTATACAGCAATATAAAATATTTTGTTATTTTATTTATTTGCAAATATCTTATTTTATTTATTTATTTGTTTATTTTTTTATTTTATTTTGTTTTATTTGTATTTTATTTTACACTGCAATGCCAAATATTTAATTTTATTTAGTTTTGTTTTATTTTGTTTTGTTTTTTGCCGCAATGGCAAATATTTTATTGTATTTTATACTGCAATAAAAAAATATTTTATGTTATTTTATTTATTTGCAAATATCTTATTTTATTTTATTTTATTTTACACCACAATAGCAAATTAATTTATAATATTTTATTTTATTTAAATTTATAACATAATAGTAAATAATGATTTAATTTAATTTTAATTAATTTAATTAAATTTTACAATAATAAGTAATGATGTTATTTTCTTTTATTTTACGCCATTATAGTACATAATGTTTTTATTTTATTTTATTCTATTTAATTAAATTTTATTTTACATCACAATAGCAATTTAATTTAATTTAATTTAATTTAATTTAATTTAATTTAATTTAATTTAATTTAATTTAATTTAATTTAATTTAATTTAATTTAATTTAATTTAATTTAACACAGTGGGCGTGGCTTGTTATTTCTACTGAGAGCTGATTGGATGTAGTAAAGTTGGCATTTCATTCAGAAAGATGGGGGAAAGGGTTTGGGGAAAGCTATTACAGCCTAACAGAATTCTCCTCCTCACCATTTCTGTTTGTTGTCAAAACTGACAGGTGGAAAGGCATGGTTAAGTATGCTAGCCATGCCCAAAACCTCAGACAGACATAATCTGAGATTTTAAAAGTGCATTTTCAGATTTCAATTAAAAATTACAAGAGCACATTATTGGTTTTCTCTTAATGAAATATAAAAAGCTCCAAATCACCCCTGTCAAAATTACAGGATCAAATGTTTAACATGCAAAAAAAAGAGACAGAATCTTGTTTAATGAAGTTCTCTTATGACCGGTGTGTTGTTATAATACTCACTTGATTACAGAGAGACATTGAGTCTAATGAGGAACAATTGCCTTATGTTTGTGTCGCTTCATTAGCATATTTAAAAAGGGTTGGTGTAAATGAAAGGAATATTCTGAGACATGTTCAGCTTTATGTCTGTTGGCAGCAACTGTGGTGCGCTGGTCATTTACACACATTATCATGTCAAACCCGGCCCACAGATTATATAAACAGACTAGATAGAAACATAGCAGGGTAAATGGTAGCACAGTTAGGATATGTTTATTATAGGCTGTTTGTAAAACAAAAAACAAATAAATAAAGCGGTGCAGTGGTGCAGTGGGTTTCGCCTCACAGCAAGAAGGTCGCTGGTTCGAGCCTCGGCTGGGTCAGTTGGCATTTCTGTATAGAGTTTGTATGTTCTCCCCATGTTGGCGTGGGTTTCCTCCGGGTGCTCCGGTTTCCCCCACAGTCCAAAGACATGCGGTGTAGGTGAATTGGGTAAGATAAATTGGCCGTAGTGTATGTGAAAAATAATATAAAACTATTTTACAAAATAAAACATGTATAACAACAGCAATTATGAAAAAATACAATAAACAAAATCGAAAAAAGTTGCATAAAATAAATAATACAATAACATTTTTTGTATTTAATAAAGTAAAAGAATAAAATAATATTTGTGTTAAGTGACTGTTAGTTTTTTCGGTAACACTTTATTTTGATGGTCCATTTGAGTATTAGTAGACTGTCAGCTTAATATCTGCTGATACTGCTCCTTCAACAGACATTTAACTGGCTATAAGAAACTTTGCAAGAACATGTCAACTTACACTAACTCTAACCCCAACCCTAACCTAACAGTCTACTTATAATCTAATGAGAATTAGTTGGCATGTAGATGCAATGTAACTTAACTTCAATGAACAGATCATCAAAATAAAGTGTGACCGTTTTTTAATAACGTTAAAAACAAAACAAAACAGAAAAACAAAAGTGCATTAACAATTACAGCAAATATGTGAATTAATCTTTTAAATGGAAAAATCTGCCGGAAAAAAAACCCTTTTAAATCAGAAGCGTTTCTATTCAGTACCTTTACTCCTGCCATCATCAGAATACAGACACTTTCTCTTCACATCCCGTCTCGCACTAATTTACACCTGAACAGAAATATCAGCAAAACGCAGAGTTGCAAGGCATGATGGGACAGGAGGATGTACACACTGTAAAAAAATGAATCCGTAATATTTACAGTTAAAAAACGGCAGCTGTGGTTGCCAGTATTTAACCGTTAAATATACGGTACAAACTGTAAAAGTAATTTCTCGTTTTTATAGTAAACATCATTACATTACATTACATTATTACCGTATTTCATTAATTTATAGAGGCAATATGTTTGTATTTTGAATTACCAACATCTATACATCTTGATACACAGATAGACATGGTAACAAAGCCACATGCAGGTGATGATGAGAAAGTTACATACATAAACTAATGTTCATCCCAAACAACTTTTCCCACAAGCAGAAAAGTTTATCAGTGTATAGAAGGTGCTCTGTGTCATTCACACAGCTACTAAACACCAGTATGGTAACACATACAATTAAAGTCATGAAATAAACATTGTTTATCAACATAATATGCAACAAAAATCTCTGATGTACATAACTGATGCGGAAACAACTAAAAAGATCCATAGTAATGTCAAGAAAAAGCATACAAAGTGATGTGCCATGCAGGGAGTTTTTTGCCGTATATATTAAGGAAACACTGTTAACCAGGTTATGGATTTTTACTGTAGCATTTTTTAAGTTTTTACCGTTACAATCATGGCCATTTTTTACAGTGCAGCTGAAGTCTGAATTATTAGCCCTTCTAAATATGTATTTTTCCCCAATTTGTGTTTCAAGAGTTCACGCTTAGCTCATGATTGATTATAAAGCAAGTTTGGCATGCTGTCCCGGGAGAAAGCCCTGAGCTCATAAGATGCTCGAGCCCTGGGCTCCCTCCCGTTTGCAGGGCGAGAGGGGAGCTTTGAGCTCAGGTAGATCTTGAGAACTCTCCCTTTTTGATAAGAGCTGATGACAGAAAATGATTGCTATGAAGAGATATGCTGCTGGATGAAAGTTTGACTGTAGTGCTAAATTTAGATTGATCAAGTAACTTGTAGTGCATCTTTTGAAATGTGGGAAACCCACGCGAGCACAGTAAGAACATGCGGACTTTGCACAGAAACGACAGCCGGCCTGTTAAAGAACTAGAACCGGTGACGTTCTTGCTGTGAGGCAACAGTGTTAATCACTGGGCCACCGTGCCGCCCTATGAAGGGAAAGGTGGAGGAGTAGGGCTGGAAGAGGGGGGATTCTTCAAATTGAAGATGACTGTAGAGAGAAACCCTGGCTTTTTATAGTGGGTTAGGAATCGTCTGATTGGTGGATAATACGTAGTTAATGCAGAATCAGCCGTGTTCAATCATAATCACGTGATCCTCTCGAAATTAGTTTATAAATAAACTTCACTTAACAGAGAGTTTTTTTTAACACATTTCTAAACATAATAGTTTTATTAAATAATTTCTAATAACTAATTTATCTTATCTTTGCCATCATGACAGTACATAAGATTTGACTATATATTTTTTCAAGATACTACGGTGGCCAGGAAGTGCAAAACAACATTACAAAGTGTGAAACACTTTTACGAAGCTCAAGACAAATTTACATTTTGGAAAACATTTTTACCTATCATAAGTAGGGATGGGTATCGCTAAGGTTTTAACGGTATTATTACTTTTATCGATACCACTTATCGGTTCTGTACTTTAACGGTTCTCTTTTCGGCACTTTTTGTTTTGTTCAAAACAAATTGAACAGAATTAACAACACTTTATTTTTATTATTACTTTTATAATGTAAAATAAAACAAAACCAATAATTGTAAAACAAATAATTTTTTTTTCCCCCTGTAAAACAATGTACAACAGTCTGAAGGAAAATGACTACATTTTTAACCATTCCTCTGGAGAGAAATCAACATGTTTGACTTTTCTTGCAGATCTTTCTTGGTTTATTGTGCTCCCTGCATTTGAAAATACCTTCTTTGAGTTGCAAAGTGCAGTATGAGGTAATGTTTATGATTTTTCAATCTGATCTCACAAGGAAATGTAACTATTTTACGTTTTGTCAGTTCAGTGGCTAATTCGTACGTGTTCAGTCGTACGAAAATGTACAATTTTAAAAAGAGGCGTGGGACCCAACCACACCCCTAAATCCAACCATCATTGGGGGATAAGCAAATCATACTAAATTGTATGAATGAGATCGTACAAATTAAATGAGTTAACAGTGTTTTGGGAGTTAACTGTGTTTTTAATACAGTTGTGGAGCATCTTGCAATATAAAAATAAGCCTTTTTTATAATTTCTTAATAAGCATAGTTTATTATTAGGCTATTCATTGGCTATATCTGTAAATACAGCTGATGTAAAAGCATTTTTAATGTTTAAAATTTATTTAGGCTACTGCAGAAAAAAAAAACTGTTTACATTGTAACCGAATGTGTGTTTATTTAACTATTAATGTTATATTAATTTAGGTGATTGACTGCTGGCATAACGATGTGGATGATGTTACGTTACCGTTAGTAGCTAGGCAGTCAAAAACGTTTAATTTGTCTTTCTGCAGATAAAGCACTTTTGAAAGATACTTTCACTTATCCAGATTGCTTGCGTTTCCGCTTATACAAGAAAACAACTTGCTGCGTTTGTTGCAACGGGCATTGTCGCTATCCACTCGGGAAATACAACCCATTTGGTTCACTTCGCAAGCTTACAAGCTGTGTGTGCGCAAGTCTGTGTTGCGAGCTATGTGTGTGCGCTTAGTGCGAGTCTCCGCTGAGTGTGCGCACACAGCTGAGAACTGTGAAGGCGTTTATACTTGACCCGCTCGCGGGAAACACGAGCATTTCTCATGTGAAACTGCAAACTGTATAGACGAATATGGAATATGACAAATTAGAAAAGGTTGGTCAATTAAATTATGCTGCTGTAAGTCATGTTTATTTAGCAATAATTCTCTAGTACCGATAGCAGAACCGTTAACGTCAGAGCTTATCAATACTTCTGCCTTTTATAATGTAGCACAGATACCGACAAAGTACCGCGTTTCGGTAACAATCCCTAATCATAAGACAATTACATAGAAAAAACGATTTCACCTAGGACGAAACAAATTTACATTTTAGAAAAAAAAATTAACAAGAGGCAAAACACTTTTACCAGTCCTCTGAAATGACTGATGCATTGAATTGCTTTGGTCACGTGACCTGGTGTTTCAAAAAACCCACGTGACCTGGTGTTTCGGATCATGCCTCGGTGCAATGTTTAGAAAAACTTGCGCTTCGAGATCTCGAAACTGTGTTTAAGCACCAGTTTGATGTCAGCAATCCAACATAGAAGTTCAACTGTCTAGTGATACACTAGGGAAGGGGGTAAGCGCCAGCCAACCTGTGTATTTTTGGCTAAGTTGATAGTTGCTGTAGTTTAGGTAAGACGTTTTTGGACATTGAAGATTTATTTGTTCATATTTTTGTTTATTGGACTAGATTAGAGGGGATTGATATTAGTAAGATTGGTATTTGGTTTTGATTGTTTTGGAGAATTTGATGTTTCCCCATTCAGACAGATTGCCAGAGCATAATGCCCGAGAGGCTTTTCAAAGATGGCTGCCAAATGACTTGCCTAAAAGGTGCTGTATGTAGTGAGCAGGTTACATTGTAACTGCGTGTCCTAACATTGCTTCATGACGAGATACGCAGTGATGAGCAATTTGGCTGTTTGCACCAGACAAAACATGACAGAAATGTAAATACAGCTATTCAGAAGCACAGAATATGAACTCACTCACGAAATGGTAAGGTTTATAATCTGTTTAATACACATTAGCCCTCTTTAACATTATTAAATGTAGATGCTGAATCACTCATATGTGTTTAGTTCTAAAATTCAATTTCAAATGGTTTATTGTATTTTCAACATCTGAGGTGAACTATCTGCTGCTGCTTTCAATATATGGCAATAAATGTTTATTCAATATTCAGTATATGGCAATAAATGGCATTCAAACTCACATTGTTAGCATTTAGCACTGAATAAAGCACACAAGGTTTACCTGAGCTTATCATAGGTTTCCGTTGTTGAGCTGTGAGAAATAGAAGCCGTTTCTAATATATCAATTCGAGGTGTTGGTTAGAACCAAAACTGCTTTTAATATGGAAAATATTCCCTCTATCGCGTGCCATTGCTTTTATCTAGAACACAGTTTAAATCACTCGCTCTTGTCCTTAATCTGGCAACCCGCGCTTGTGTTTATTTTGATCCAAAGTGCAATACCTAGTTCAACCACGGGGTGTTAAACTTACATACTGCACCTTTAATATTAAAAACTGAGCTGACTTTAAAGGGACTTTGCTAGTGGTTACTGGTTTGAGTTATCCGGAGCTGTATTATATTATTAATTAAAGCCTATAATATTGACCTTAAACTAGTTTTAAAAAATGTAAAAAAATTATTTTATTCAGAAGAAAAAATATTATAACAAATACTGTGGAAAAATCCCTTGCTCTGTTAAACATAATTTGGGAAATCTTTGAAGAAGAAACAAAACTCAAAAGAGGGTAAATCATTTTGACTGCAAAAACACTATTCATCCAGAATGTTAAAAGTGCTTCCTTAAAAAACATGATTTAAAAACATTATAGTAGACATCCCAGCAAGCCCTCGTGTAAAAGCTAAAGTCAGAAGCTATTGAAGCGAAATAATTAAAATCATTTAGTGTAATTTTCGAGGAATCAAGTCGCTCTGGAACGGCCCAGGCAGCCCAGAGCCTGCTGAGGGAAAAAAAATAAATCATTATGTATAATTACTGTGTCTCTGCCTATCATTCTCACTTCAACCACAAATACAATTTCAGCTCTCTGAAAAAAAACACAAAGAGGAAAAGAGACATAAAAAAAGAGATACATGACACGTAACTAATAATGGAGAATGAGGTGAGCAAAACATCAAGCAGATGAATATTTACACCCAATCCCAATTCTACCCCTTAGCCCTTGCCTTTACCCCACGTGGGGTGTCTCAATTCTCTAGCTTGAAGGCGTAGGGCTAAGGGGAAGGACTAGATAGCCCTTCAAACTAAGATTTTTCAGGACCACACTTGAAACCAAGGGTAAGAAAATATCCCAGAATACACCAGCCACAACCTCAGCATAGCTGCACCCTTTAACTAAGGAGAGCCACAAATTAAGTCTTTTTTTGGGCATTATTACGAATTTCTACAACAAACAAGCACATGTTTTAATATATTCATAACCGCGCTCATGTTTTACCGTCATGCTTTAAAAAAACAAACAAAAAAACACTAAAATAAAAATCGCTAAATTTCGCTATCTATACACTCTAAAAAACGTTAAGTTCTTTATTTAACCCAATGGTCAAATAACTCAACAGTCAACTGACACAAAACAGCTGTATTACAGTTTTGTTTAACTGAAAAACAATGCTGAAGTCAGATATTCTGCTTTGAAAATGTTTTTTTTCCGTCTGTCTTTATTTAGGTAAATTTAACCTGCACAATGCCAGTTTAGCCAATTATAATTCAGCACCCCGGGGTTGCCTTGTTGAAAACCAGCGTATTTCATTCATTCATTCATTCAAAAAGACTCTGAAAGCATGCGTCCATGACCGAAATAGACAATATCAGACGTCAAAATGAGAAAGATTTAGTTCCACATGAGGATATTAATTAGCAAATGATATAAATATTACAAACGTAAACATTAGGTGAGCAGGTTACATTGTAACTGCGTGTCCTAACAACACACTTTGTGACGAGATACGCAGTGATGAGCAATTTGGATGTTTGCACCAGACGAAACACGACATAAATATAAATACAGCCATTCAGAAGCACAGAATATGCACTCACTCACAAAACAGTAAGGTTTATAATCTGTTCAAACTCACATTGCTAGCATTTAGCACTGAATAAAACACACAAGGTTTACCTGAGGTGATCACTGGCTTCTGTTGTTCAGCTGTGAGAAATGAAAGCAGTTTCTAATATATCAATTCGAGGTGTTGGTTAGAGCCAAAACTCCTTTTAATATGGAGAATATTCCCTCTATCGCGTGTCGTTGCTTTTATATAGAACACAGTTTAAATCACTCGCTCCTGTACTCAATCTGGCAACCCGCTCTTGCATCTATTTTGATCCAGGAGTGCAATACCTAGTTCAACCACTGGGTGTCAAACTTACATACTGCACCTTTAAATGAACAACTGAGCATTTGCTTCAGCCTTTGGAGTCACAGTCTATGGAGTTATTTTTGTTTCTTTATTATTCATTCATATATTCATTTTCATCTGCTTTTCCAGGGCCGGGTCGTGAGGGCAGCAGTCTTAGGAGAGAACAACCAGACTTCCCTCTCCCCAGACACTTCCTCCAGCTCATCCAGGGGGTTCCTGAGGCGTTCCCAGGCCAGCCAAGAGACAAAGTCCCTCCAGCGTTTCCTGGGTCTTCCCAGAGGCCTTCTCCTGGTGGGACATGCCTGGAACACCTCCCTAGGTAGGCGTCCAGGAGGCATCTGAAACAGATGCCCGAGCCACCTCAGCTGACTTCTCTCAATGTGGAGGAGCAGCGGCTCAACTCTGAGCTCCTCTAGGGTGACAGAGCTCCTCACCCTATCTATAAGGGTGCACCCTGCCACCCTGTGAAGGAAACACATTTCGGCCACTTGCATCCGAGATCTTATCCTTTCGGTCATGACCCAAAGCTGATGACCATAGGTGAGAGTAGGAATGTAGCTTGATCAGTAAATCAAGAGCTTTGCCTTTCAGCTCAGTTCCTTCTTTACCATAATGGACCGGTACATGGACTGCATTACTGCTGCCGCTGCACCAATCTGCCTGTCAATCTCAGGTTAGATCCTTTTCTCACTCGTGAACAAAACCCCAAGATACTTGAACTCCTCCACCAGGGGTAAGGACATGGAGGTGCTGATTCTCATTCCAGCTGCGTCACACTTGGCAGTAAATTGCCCCAGTGCATGCTAAAGGTTCATGTTTGATGAAGCCAACAGAACAACATCGTCTTTATTATTTAATCAAAAATATTTAGTTTTTGGCAAATTAAGTACATCGTAATAAAAAATAAAATTTTGCAAATAAAAAAATAATTTAACTAATCTCTCTCTCTCTCTCTCTCTCTCTCTCTCACACACACACACACACACACACACACACACACACACACACACACACACACACACACACACACACTTGTCTCTTGGTGGGACTCTCTTTTCTTGCCCTGAACTTGACAAGCATCAAAGCAGAACAAATGTCGGCTAATTATATCCAAAGTAAAATAAACGCATTCTGTGACCATGAAAAATTCCCTATTGCTCTGCTCAGCAGGACACACACACACACGGACACACACACTCACACATGCACACACGCACACACACAGCTCATTTGCACGGTTTACAGGAAGGATGAAAGCTATGGTTGCATGGTCGAGCTTGTTGAAGAGTTAATGAGAGAATTAAACATGTCAGCCATCTGCCTTGCAACACCAAACTCTATACCACTCCCTCCAGGATTTTGTGGGACTTTTTTCAGATTTTTGTGGCCTAAAATAACTGATTTGGCTGCAGCTTTTCTTAAGATTGATGTCAATAGCAGCCTTGTTTTGTGTTGATTTGTTGTAAAAATATATACCACAGACAAAAGTCTTTATTACTCTGTTTAAATAGTTGGGTTAAAAATGCCCCAATAGCACCTTCCCAACTGTGGGTTATTTTAACCCAATGCACTAGGTTATATAATTTAACCCAATTCTTTGGTTTATTTTGATTAAATGTATGTTTTTAATTCTGGTATTACTATTGCTATATACTACTATTAATTGTATAATTATGACTGTGTAAATAAATAACATACGGTATTCAAAAATATTGAAAATGCTTTTTTCATTTACATATTAGTTCCAGACACTTTTGTTACAGTTTTTCTCCATTGGTTTGGCTCATTTCTAGAAACTGGAATTACATTCGCAAAACAACATGGACACACCTCCAAACCACTTGGCAATTGTTCACAACAGAATAGATTTTTCTCATTCATTTCATCAAATTGCAAACGTCTAAGTACATCTAGCCTACATCTAGCACAGTTTCCAAGTGAATAGATCTAGTTGATCTAAACTAATTGGTGATTCTCAGTTCAATGGTTGTTCGCTCCAAAATGTGTCAGCGTCATTTCATTGTATAAGTCATCACATGCACAATAGGCTGTTCAATTGTCAAAATTAGTCAAGAACGTAATACCATGAATATCATATATGAATCTGTGGAATATTTGATACATCTATTACAGCAACTAACAAAAGGGTAAAACTAGGGTCTGGTAAAACTAGAACTTGACTAACAAAGGAGGAATTTCACACATCTCAGCTGACCAATCAAGCACTGTAGGCTGTATATATTTTTAATTGTTTTTGTTTGTGTGTTTATATTACAGTATATTATGCTGTATATTTTTTATTCTGATGTATGTTAATTACTTTATGTGTGTGATTGATA
>CAIGQZ010001210.1:6574250-6589067 GCA_903798205.1 Danio tinwini
TATGGAATGCAAAAACTTTGAAGCTCAATATCTCAAAATCATTCAGAACGCAGACAGAACCCTATAATTCCAAGGTGACGAAACGTTAAGGAGGACAAAGCTAAATTGTTTCTACTTTATAATTAATGTTCTCAACTCGCAATACAACTTTACACTAAATACAATTGTTTGTATTCAATACTTTATTATTATAATTTTTCAATTTCTATATTTCCAATGCCTGTATTTAGGATTTTTTTTCGTGATTAATCATGATTAATCACACAAAAAAGTGTGATTAATTAGTAAATTTTTTTAATCAATTGACAGCCCTAATATATATAAAACACAATATAGTATAATTTCTGTAAATTCAATCAATTAATAGTTATATATATTGACAGAACGAGCTAGTTATAGGCCTATGCTGGCCTATGTGTGTTTTAGCTCAAAATAACTCACAAATAATGTTCTATAACTCTCTGACACTGCCCTTCTTAAGCTCTGTCACTTTAAATTCAAATGAGATTGTGCTCCCCGCCCTCTTTTCAAAAGAAGGAGGAGCTACAAATGGCTATGTGTTAAATTCGAAACTCTGCTTCTCACTCAGGGTTGTTTATGTTTATGAGATCGTCACTAGTGGGCGGGGTTTTCCCGTCTGATGACATGTACAAAGGGAGAATGTCAATCAAAGTGTTTCCACAGACAATTTTTAAGAAGAGTGATTATAAAAAATAGAACTAATGCATTTTTAGCATTAGAGGCTGCCTATATTCACACACTGCTGACACGCAATGATTTTGTGCATTATAAAAAATTGTATACAACATTAACAGAATGCAATAGCAATGCCTTAAATGAAATGGCGAATAGCAGGAGAGCAGGATTGAGCAGAGAGAAATAAAGATGTGCCGAGCAGGTGAGTTGTGTGTTTGCCGGTGGCGACAGCGCGGTGATGAAAGACTGGAGTATATGGAGATGTCAGAGCGCCGGCACACAGGAGGCTGAAGCAGAGGGTGAGACGGGCCACAGCCACGACAGGGAGTCAAACATCAGCACTAATGGGGACCTATCGCTCAAGCTGGAGACGAGCCGTACTGGAGAAACACACCTTAATAATAACAGCGCATACCAATGCACGCCCACGCAAAACACTTACATTCTCACAAACCTTTGCTTCAGGATCGCTATTGTTTCACTTCAGGGCTAAAATACATTTTGTGTTACGCTAGCCGGTGGTGATGTTTCTTTAAATTTGCAGCAGTGCTTGTTGCAGTGTTAGTAACACACAATTACTACACAAATACACCTCATTGAACATGTACACATAGACATCACGTAAATTATTAGTCCTCTTGGGAATTTTGTTTTCTTTTTCAAATATTTCCCAAATGATGTTTAACAAATCAAGGAATTTTTCACAGTATTTCCTATATTTTTTCTTCTGGAGAGTCTTATTTCTTATTTCAGCTAGATAAAAAAGTTTTACATTTAATAAATAAATAAATAAATAAATAAACAAACAAATAAATAAATAAATAAATCTTTTGTAAGCTGTTTGGACAGAACTGTGTGTAGTTATAGTGCATCTAATGTCATATTGGAGTGGAATAAACAAAATAAGTCTGTTTTTTTATTTCCTGACGTTAAAATAGGATCCAAATCCCAGTGATTTTGAGGCCCACCGCAACGTGACATAGGAGTGTGGTTTTCCCCACCCACCAAATTGATTGACCGGCGCCATAATAACATGTATACACATGTCCACAGAACAGTTTTTTGCAAAGAAACTGAGATTAAAAATATCTGTTACAACTCTCTGTGATTTTTTTTAAGTTTAAAGAGCCCCTATTTTGCATTAAAAAAGGTCATATTTTGGTTTTGGGGTCTCCAACAACATGCTGATATGTGTGCAAGGTAAAAAACACATTCAAGAGTTCACACTTAGCTGAGTGTTGATTATAAAGTGTGTTTGGCATGCTGTCCCTGGAAAGAGCCCTGAGCTCATAAGGCTGTACTCACACTATGTACAGTTGCCTTGAACTGGGCCAAAGCACACTTGTCCCCCCTCCCGTCTCCCTCAACGGCTCGCACTCACATTACATTCGGGCCTTGCGCACTTTTGTCATCAGTCAGCGCTCTCACTCAGCACAGTGGAGATTTCTTTAGTTATATCGTTTATGTCGTTTGATATGCAGAGACACTCAGTCTAATATTTCGTCAAAAAGATCAGCCACTTTTGACGCTCATAAACAATCATAAAGTCCTCGTGCTGCAGGAATTAGGAAGTTTAGAAGGCGCAGCTGATGTGCAGTGAGGGATTTGCGTCTTTAATAATGTATGACAGTTTGAGTTCATTGAACAGTACGAATGATTAATTAATCCATATGAAACAGTCCCTTAAAAGTCATGTATAGCTTTCAGTTTCGGGCTTAGGCACGCTTGCACTCACACTGTAAGCGTACCGCGACTGAGCCCAAGTGAACCGTGCTCTGGCCCACCTCTTCCAACCGGGCCAGGGCCGCCCGAGTGTACCGTGCCTGAGCCCGATTCAGAGCGCTCACACTTCTCAAACGATCCGGGAAACGGGCCTGGGCACGGTTCAGATAGCATAGTGTGAGTAAGCCCTAAGATTCTCGAGCCAGAGGCTCCCTCTCGTTTGCAAGGCAAGAGGGGAGTTTGAGCTCAGGTAGATCTCGAGAACTCCCATGCTATAAAAGCTAATGATCAGATAGTGATTGCTCTTACGAGATAGCTACTTACTAGGAGCATGTATATGGTGCTGATTTGGACTAGTCAATTAACTTAAGCTGCATGTTTTTGGACGGTGGGAGGAAACTGGAGAACCCGAGGGAAACCCACGTGAGCACGTGGAGGACGTGTAAACGCCGCACAGAAACATCAGCTGGCTTGGTAAGGACTATATATTGTCACAGTGACGTTCTTGCTGTGAGGCAAGAGTGCTAACCACTGGGCCACCGTACCACCCATCTAGTAAAGGAGGAGGAGTAGGGGTGGAAGGGGGGATTCTTCAAAACGAAGATGGCTGTGATATGGAACCCAGGGAATTTATAGTGGCTTAGGAATCGTCTGATTGGTGAATCATAAATTGAATATTGCGGGACCGACCGCAAGCAATCATAAGCGCAGGATCCTCTCGAAATTGGTTTATAAATAAACTTCACTTAATTTTATCTAATTATCCAGGTGACTCCCTTATGAATCGTTCAGCGATTAATTTGTTCCCAAATCCCTCCTTAGCGCGATGCTAATCTGTGCTTATTGGTTCGATGACCCAGTCTGTTGTAATTGGTCGACTGCAATCAGCACGAGACAGAAAGAAATGTCCACCACGGCTACAGTATGAAGTAGCAGATAGTATGTGAGAGCCCAATGCAGGAATGCAATAAAGCAATGCAGTTAAACACGAGCATATTACTCTACTCTTAAATTTAACCCCAAGTAATAACGACACACATTCATTATTAATCCACACAGTGGTAAAAAAGTTAAACTATTTTGAAAACTGACCGCGCTAGTGAGGAACAGCTGATGGTAGCAATAGCAACAAATAGCAGAGGATCGCCAGTTCAGAAATGCATTTAAATTGGTAAAGGAAGAATCAAGTGTCATGTTTTTAACATGGTTTTGGATGCGATATGTGAACAGCCCCATACAGATTTAACCTGAGAGATACAGTACAAGCACTGATCTATAATAGATACGTGATTACAAGCCACTCTGGGCCGTTACAACTTATAACAGAAAATTAAACACATATTTTGCAAACTACACAAACAGAGGCAACAATTTTAATGACACTTACATGTTATGATCTGGAGGAAGAATAAACTGGTCCATTTAAACTGTAAAAGTTACAGACAAAGTCCCTGTCAAAGTCTGACAAAGTCCCATAGTCTCTGCTGCTCCTTCAATAGCAAACGGCCGGCGAATCCCGCGTTGCAGCGTAGGTTATTGTGTCAATCGTCAGCACACGGTTGGCTATACTGTGGTATTGTTGTGAAAATCAACCCCTTAGCCAAATCTCCATCTGTCAGTGATCGTCATCTTTGCGTCATGATCAGTCCCGTGATCTCTCGCTAGTGTGTGAAAGGAAAGCACGTTCACATTTTACCAGAACTGGAACTACATATTTGGTGACGTACCGTGTCGACGTCGATGCGATCTGAGCCGACTATTTTGCTAAAGAATCAATAGTTTTAAACAAAGTGCACTTTCAGATTTAAACCTCCGCTGGATATTTTCATTCCCCAGAGCATGTCTGTAATAAAGACAGTAAAATCGCGATGCAATTCTTAATCGCTATAATCACCACGGCCACATGGTGTCAGTAAACATGCATATATATATATATATATAGATATATATATATATATATATATATATATATATATGTGTGTGTGTGTGTGTGTGTGTGTGTGTGTGTGTGTGTGTGTGTGTGTGCGCTGCAAACAGCATTTGTGTGAGACTCATCATTTCAGAAAGGCTTGAATAAACTCCACCACAAATACATGACATAAACTTGCTTGGTATTTTTGACTAATGATCTGTATTTTAGCTTCATCCAAGTATGTCTCAATCACTGACCGCTGTTTATCTGATGTAACGCATGATGAGAAGCAGAGACACACGTGGGAGCAGTAGGCGGATGAAGCAGCTCATTTAGATTTAAAGCCAGAGGTTACAAAAACAGCTACACTGTACTCAGACCCCAAACGTTATTAGCCCCCTTAAG
Source organism: Danio tinwini (assembly GCA_903798205.1). Lineage (NCBI taxonomy): Eukaryota > Metazoa > Chordata > Actinopteri > Cypriniformes > Danionidae > Danio > Danio tinwini. The sequence continues at coordinate 6,578,986 of CAIGQZ010001210.1, forward strand.
CAATTTTTTTTCTCGAAGTCTCTACAGAACAAACCACTGTTAACCAAGACCAAGACTGGTTACTCACTGAAGCTAAGCAGGGCTAAGTTTGGTCAGCACCTGGATGGGAGACCACATGGGAAAACTAGGTTGCTGTTGGAAGTGGTGTTAGTGAGGCCAGCAGGGGGCGCTCAACCTGTGGTCTGTGAGAGTCCTAATGCCCCAGTATAGTGAAGGGGACACTATACTGTCAGTAAGCACCGTCTCAATTGGCTCTTACGATCATGGCCTCCCAATCATCCCTATCCAACAAATTGGCTCTATCACTGTCTCTTCACTCCACTGATTGCTGGTGTGTGGTGGGCGCACTGGCGCTGTTGCGCTTGGGCTGCCGTCACATCATCCAAGCGGATGCTGCACACTGGTGGTGGTGTGAAAAGACCCCCCCTCATAGTTGTGAAGTGCTTTGGGTGGCCATATAAAATAAATGCACTATATAAATTCACATTACATTAATAAATTAATAAATAACACTTTAAAATATAAGGAGTTTTCATGTGATTTTCTAAACTAGTAGTGTTTTGAAATTAATCAATGCATAATAATTGTGATAACCATGAAACTGTGATTATTCCTCAGACTATAATCATACAAAATCTAGAATCGTTGCATCTTTACCCAGCACACAGACACATGTTGTAAGACATTATTATTAGGTTAGATTTAGGTTAACAGCGTCTAAGGATAATGTTATTTTGATGTCCAATAACGACGTTGATTTTAAGTTGTTTGGAAAGTGACCAAAATCCAACGTCTAGCCAACATCATAAACCAATGTCATATTGACACCAAATACTGACCTTTATTTGTTATTTATGGCAACCCAAATCCAACGTCTGATAGACGTCATAGTGGTAACGTCCACACAACGTTAAGTTGTATCATCTTTAGACGTTGATATTTTTTATTGTTTTTAGTTTGCATTAGAAAAAGTCACCAAAATGTAAAGTCTGTCAGACATTGGACATCGATGTAGGCCTGACTTTGGGTTCTGACCTTAACCTGACTTTCATTTCCAAACAAAAAGCAACGTCCCACGACGTTGGGGTACAACAAAAGCTAGGTTGCTGCCGGAAGTGGTGTTAGTTAGGCCAACAGGGGGTGCCCAACCTGCAGCCTGCAACCCCTCAGTTTATAGATGGTGACTCTATACTGCTCAGTGAGCACTGTCTTTCGGATGTGACATTAAACCGAGGTCCTGACTCTCTGTGGTCATTAAAAATTCCAGGATGTCCTTCGAAAAAGAGTAGGGATTTAACCCCGGCACACAGGCCAAAGCCCACTGGACTCTGTCCATCATGGCTTCCTAACCATCCACATATCATAATTGGCTTCATCACTCTGTCTCCTCTCCACCAATCAGCTGGTGTGTGGTGTGCGGTCTGGCGCAATATGGCTGCCGTTGCAACATCCAGGTGGATGCTGCACACTGGTTGTGGATGAGGAGATTCCCCCCAATGTGTAAAGCGATTTGAGTGTCTAGAAAAGCGCTGTACAAATGTAAGGAATTATTATTATTATTATTATTATTATTATTATTATTACTACTATTATTATTATTATTATTATTATTATTATTAATCTGAACTCATGTTGATGTCTTGTGCCTGCTGGCTAGCCTCGACCAAATAAAATGTCAACAGATAATCCAAATCCAAATCGTACGAAAGGCTCAACCGCAGAAGAATCACACGGGACAGATTTGACCTCACACAACCAGACATCCCATCTTGGATTCACATCGATTCTCAATATATATCACAGCAACATTATCTTCAATGCACAGGCTGTTACCACCAAACGGCTCCCACATGAAACAGCTCAACCTTTGCGCAGACCAGCATCAGGCTGTCAGCGCTCAATTATGCTTTATGATGCTCATTTCATAATAATAACTGTCATAAAAGGGCTGTCATGAAGACGAACGGTCCACCTGTCTGCGCGCACACATGCCAGAGTAAATGCATAAATCTGGATGCGTGCTGTATTTATTCTCATGTTCTACTGTACTTACAGCTGCCCCGTGTAACTGATGACTGCAGCACAATTCTGGGCAAAAACACTGACGCCACATAATTCATACAGGACATCCACTTTAAGGAATCCCTGTTTACTAATGGAGTGAGCGAATACACACAAACACACACACACACACACACACACACACACACACATGCACGCGCACACACACACACACACACACATGCGCGCGCACACACACACACACACATGCGCGCACACACACACACACACACACACACACACACACACACACACACACACACACACACACACACACACACACACACACACACACACACACACACAAAAATTACATTTGCTGTTTGTTCAAACTACTCATTTAAACTGAGCTGAAAGAACACAATTCTTGATTTTTTTTTTAGACAACTTAATTGTTTTAAGTTCATTCATTCATTCATTTTGCTTCAGCTTAGTCCCTTTATCAATCTGGGGTCACACCAGCGGAATGAACCGCCAACTTATCCAGCATATGTTTTAGACAGCGGATGCCCTTCCAGCTGCAACTCATCACTGGTAAACATCCATACACACTCATTCACACACATACACTACAGCCTATTTAGTTTATTCAATTCATCTGTAGCGCATGTGTTTGGACAGTGGGGAAAGGAAACCGACCTGGTGGAAACCCACGACTGAATGTTGTTCTATTTAAAAAAACCATTGACTTTTGGGGCGTGGGAACCAGAACTCCTAAAATGCTAACTCGCTTCCGGGTTTTTGCATACAAATTGAAGTCATAGTTCCTCCAATCCATTCTTTGGGTTTAGGGAAGCCAGTGGGCGGGTCAGTCGGTGCTTTTGAAAACACTGTTGGTTGGGTTTAGGGAAGGCGGTGGGTGGGGGAGCAGTCGGTCAGTCAATTGACAGCGGCCTCTGATGGATTTATGCAAGAAGAGCGGGCGGAAATGGCACTCTCGAGAAAAATTCGAGATATTAAAAAAAAGTGTACACAAGTGGCCTTTGGTGGATTTGCGAAAACAAAAACTGCAAAAAACGTAGCTAAGAATTATTTCAAGCTCTCCAGAAATGTATGCAGGGGTACGTATCCATAATGAGCCTAGGTTGGCTAAAAATGTTTTATGTGTGCCAGAGGCTTTTCCTATACAAACTGGTTTTGTCTTTCATATTTTTGGTTATCAATGTTTTCTTTCCATCTCTCTTTCTTTTCAAATGTATTTACAGTTGAAGTCAGAATTATTAGCCCCCCTGTTTATTTTTTCCCTATTTTCTGTTTAATGGAGAGAAGATTTTCTCAACACATTTCTAAAAAGAATAGTTTTAATAACTCATCTCTAATAACTGATTTCTTTTATCTTTGTCATGATGACAGTAAATAATATTTGACTAGATATTTTTCAAGACACTTCTATACAGCTTAAAGTGACATTTAAAGGCTTAACTAGGTTAATTAGGTTAACTAGGCAGGTTAGGGTAATTAGGCAAGTTATTGTATAATGATGGTTTGTTCTGTAGATAATCGAGAAAATTTATAGCTTAAAAGGGCTAATAATTTTGACCCTAAAATGTTGTTTAAAAAATTAAAAACTGCTTTTATTCTAGCTGAAATAAAACAAATAAGACTTTCTCCAGAAGAAAAAAATATTATCAGACATACTGTGAAAATTTCCTTGCTCTGTTAAACATCAATTAGGAAATATAAACAAAATTCAAAAAAATTCAAAGGAGGTTTAATAATTCTGATTTCAACCGCATGTACATATTTTATTTAAGTTGTCTTTGTTCTTCCATTTTTTATGGTTATTTACTGATTGTTTTATATATATATTATTATCGATTATCTACAAATACTTTAAGATAAACACACTTCCAAAAATTTTATAAATGAAATGTGCACGATTTTGAAACTTAAAAGTACTTTACATTATTATAGAAAATGCATTTTAATATTTTACATTATTATTTGAACACGCAGCCTTTTAAAATGAGATGTAGCACATAAACACAGGTGCCTGCATGCGCACACACAGACACACACACACACACACACACACACACACACACACACACACACACATTAATGTCCCTGCTCTCTCTCTCTCTCTATCTCATGTTAGGATGCGCAGGTGAGAGTGGATTACGGGTCACAGCGCGGGCCGCTCATCATCTGTGGATGTCCTGTGAGCGCTGAACCTTCACGACTGCGAGGAAACCACTCATTTTAATGTCTCCAGAGAGGCCTGATAACCTATTAGCATTTCACTGCAGCTCTTTCAGAACAACACACGCAAACAGAGCTCTGTCATCCAGCAGGAGCCTGACTTGAACCAGGAAAACATGTCATGTGGCAGTTCAGTGATGCTAATACCACCGTCATAAGCTGAATATAATCAAACTATTGTAATAGTTACCTCAATTTCCAATTAGTTACTTAAACCACCATATAGGCTTACTAAATGCATTTATTACTAATTCGGGTGGGATGGTGGCTCAGTGATTAGAACTGTCGCCTCACAGCAAGAAGTTTGCTGGTTGAAGTCCCGGCTGGGTCAGTTGGCATTTCTGTGTGGAGTGTGCATGCTCTCTCCGCGTTGGCGTGGGTTTCCTCCGGGTGCTCCGGTTTCACCCACAGTCCAAACACATGGGATATAGGTAAATTGGGTAAACACAATTAGCTGTAGTGTGTGTGTGTGTGTGTGTGTGTGTGTGTGTGTGTGTGAGAATGTGAGAGTGTATGGGTGTTTACCAATACTGGGTTGCAGCTGAAAGGGCATCCGCTGTGTAAAACATATAAAATACGTTAAAATAGGATCCAAATCCCTCCCATTACGTGACGTAGGAGTGCGGCTTCTCCGCTCACCAAATTGACTGACAGCCTTGTATTAACATGTCTCCATACTAAGGCGTATAATCGATATACTCAAGACAGGACGTGCGCAAAACAACTGGGATTAAAAGATCAGTTCAGCTCTCTGTGATCATCTGCACCTCAAGAATGAGTTTTAAAACGTTTTTAAAACAGTGCATGTTTGTAATAAATATGGTAAAATCACTGTACTTCATCACCACAGCCGCATGTCAGTACAATTCTAAAAAAAGATGCTTCAATCTCAGTTTTTTTGTATTGACACCACACCGAAACGACTAAATACTTCATTTGAAGCCCTTTGAGTCGACTCTTTTAGATGAATCAATAGTTTTAAACACTGTGTACTTTCAAATCTAAGCCTTAGCTGGATATTTCACTTCAGTTAGAGCTGTAGTACACACTACATGGAAAGTCATTCTCAAAAACCCACAATAGGGGCTCTTTAACAGTACTACGTTTAATGAGCATCAAATCATGTTAGACTGATGTCTGAAGGATTATGTGACACTGAAGACTAGAGTAACGATGCAGAAAAGTATGCTTTGCATCACTGAAATGTCTTTAAAAATATACAAACGTTATACACTTATTTTAGATTGTAATACTACTTCAGACATTTTGACTGTATTTTTGATGCTACAAATGCAGCCTCGGTGAGCAGAAGTATAATCTAGTGTACAATGGTAAAACTATGCTGATGAGAACATGGCAGCAGACTCAAGTGGATGTTCATCAGTGCTTCGTTATCTTGTTATTTAGAGAGTGAAATGATTAACGCTGTGAGGAAGAAACGCCTCGCCATCTGTCACGCGTTCACGTAACCTGAATCTTCCACATAAACATACACCAGAAAAGCAGACTCTCTCATCTCACGGCACAAATGGCTGACTTGCACTAATATGAATGCACTGATAAATAACGATCCGAAAAACAAAATCAAAATCTTAGGTCACCATGAAATCAAAACACATGCTTGTTATGGATTAGTGCAGTGTTTGGGATAATAGGGCTAGGTGATATAACAAAAATATCATATCACTATCGAAGTCATCTCATATCCTGATATACAGTATATCACGATATAATACCATTTTATTCATTCATTCATTTTCCTTCGACTTACTCCCTTTATTCATCAGGGGTCACCACAGCACAATGAACCGCCAACTTATCCAGCATATGTTTTACACAGCGAATGCCTTTCCAGCTGCAACACAGTACAGGGAAACATCCATACACACTCATTCACACACATACACTATGGACAATTCAGTTAATCCAATTCACCTATAGCGCATGTGTTTGGACTTGTGGGGGAATCAATTTAATGATTACAGATCCAAGATCAAAAATAAAGCTACATAAAATGCAAAATGTAAACATCGTACTATTGCGTTTATTATTTCGTTTAAATAAACGATGAAAAAGTAAATGTATTTTGTGACACCACAATATAAACGGTAGAGCCCAATATGATACAACAGATTCTTTCATGTTCTCCATATGATAAATACACTCACCGGCCACTTTATTAGGTATACTCGCCTAATTGCTCGCAAATTTCCAATCAGCCAATCACATGGCAGCAACTTAATTCATTTAGGCATGTAGACATGGTCAAGATGATCTGCTGCAGTTCAAACCGAGTATCAGAATAGGGAAGAAAGGTGATTTAAGTGACTTTAAACGTGGCATTGGTGCCACACAGGCTGGTCTGAGTATTTCAGAAACTGCTGATTTGCTGGGATATTCACACACAACCATCTCTAGGTTTTACAGAGAATGGTCTGAAAACGAGAAAATATCCAGCGAGTGGCAGTTCTGTGGGCGCAAATGCCTTGTTGAGGTCAGAGAAGAATGGCCAGACTGGTTCAAGCTGATAGAAAGGCAACAGTAACTCAAATAACCACTCGTTACCACTGAGGTATGCAGAAGATCATCTCTCAACACAAAACACATCCAACCTTGAGGCGGATGAGCTACAGCAGCAGAAGACCACACCGGGTGCCGCTCCTGTCAGCTAAGAACAGGAAACTTAGGTTACAGTTCACACAGGTTCGCCAAAATTGGACAATAGAAGATTGGAAAAACATTGCCTGGTCTGATGAGTCTCGATTTTTGCTGTGACATTCAAATGGTACGGTCAGAATTTGGCAGGGCATGTAAGATACTAGAGAGCATTTGATTGGTCACAATTTGATGAGAAATTGAAGTATGAGATGATGTGAATAATGATCCATTTAGGGGAAAGTGACAAACTATAAGCTTTACATGTTTATCAGTTTATATCTTCTTACACACATTGTGTAACTGTTTTGGTGCACACTAGCTTATAGATATCCTAAAAAACTAACAATACTTATATAGTAATATCTAAACAACTATATTTTAATTTCAGTGTTGGGCAAGCTACTTGAATAATGTAGTGAGCTATGCTATTAGCTACTCTACTTAAAATGCAGCTTAACTACACTAAAAGCTACCCTCTGGGAAATGTAGCAAGCTAAGCTAAAAGCTACTTGGCAAAAGCAGCTTAGCTACATCTAAGATATTTTAGTATTTTTTATTTTTATATCAAAGCAACTTAAACCCAAGTCAATCATATTTTAGCGATCAATAAAATGAAACATATGAGGCATAACTGTTCAGTTCAGTTATTTACTGCAAATAATATTCTGTATTAAACAGAAACCAATTATAGTATATAACAGCAAAAACAAAACAATCCAGCGAACTACGAACACGAACCAGCAACCTTCTTGGTTCTACCCTTTGGTTCTACCTCTACCTACTGCGCCACTGCGTTGCCTATACAATATCATTAGGAACTATCATGAACTAATAGTAATTACCATAGTTAACTTTAGCCTTTACTACAGTAAATTATACAACAAGTACCACAACAAACTAATTTGAGTACTTCACTATTGTGTAGTTGAAAAACATTATAGTACTTACTATAAATTTCTACAGTGCATTTTGAGCACAGCATCAGAATTAACGTTATTGCATCTTAACATGTACTTCTCGCGGTATGGTCAGGAGGAATCCTGCTTCAGAAATAACTCTATCAGTCATCTTTCCATCAAGCTAATTTCTCCTATTAGGTGGCAGTAACGCACCCAAAAGTTTGTTGTTGACCACCGAAACAAATGGTAGAAGAAGAAATCGTGGATTTACTTTCATCAGTTAGACACCGGCCTCACAGCTCCGTGAATGACAGTGCCGTCACTATTCATCCACAATCGGTAAATGCAGCTTGTGTGGATGCTACTGTGCTACTTGACAAAAAAAATAGCAATGCTACCGTCAGGCTACTGATTAATGTACTTAAGCTAGTATTAATGTCATTCAACCTTTAAACACCATTAGTCTCTTTCTAATTTGAATACATTCTAATATTCTAAATTCTAATAATGACATCAACAGTAGAAGCATTATTTAAATTTGAAGATACTGAGCTAAAAAAGTCAGTGAATCTAAACAATGACTGAATTTTCTCTTCTTTTTTTTTGGATGAACTATCGCTTTAAACCGCCCATCACATGTCTTTGGCTCTGCAGTCATGAATACAGCGGATCAATGCGGGGGTCTCGGCTTCAAAAGGTCAGCCATTCAATCGCACCTGCCTTTGTGTGGCCTCCAGCCCCTGGATGTAGCGCACAGAGCCGCTAAGTAGAATTAATGGACATATTGATCGCGCTCCCACAACTCAAGATTGAGCGGGGTGAGAGGAGCTCTGGTTGAGCCGGCGGGCCACTGAGAGACGTCCGAGACCTCAAACTCACTCGGAGAAAAGACTTTATTTAGATAACACCGCAGCACCATTGATTAAAGCAGATGGAGGAAGCAGAGGTGAGGCTGTATAATGTGGGATAGTGGAGGATTGAAGTGCTTGACGTAAAGCAAAACAAAAAAAAATGCTAATCTGAAAGCATGAAAGTCTCCCAGAATGAAGAAAATCAAACTGAGCTTAGTCACTATTTATTGGGGACTGCTGTTCATTATTGATCACTGGAAACATTGGGGGAGTTGTTTGTGCTGTAATATATCCTTCATGCCTGATGGTACAACAATACAATTACAGTAAAACAATAATTACTGTTTTTATATTACTGTGAGGGGGAGGTTTAGAGCTGTGGTAGAGGTAGGTGTCAATAAAAAACTATTTAATAGGTAATTTAATAAACATTATGATCAATATGCATTATAATTACTCAGGGTCAGGGTTGGCATTCATAATAATGAATAATTTTTTATTATTGTATTATTAATTTTGCATTATTGTAAGGGTTGGGGTAGGGGTAGGCATTAATAAAATACAATTTAATGGGTATTTTAATAAATAATATGACTAATATGTTGTATAATTACTGTTTTTACAATATTGTGAGGGTTGGGATGGGGTAGACATTCATAATAATGAATAATACTAATGGGTAATTTAATAATTATTAAAAAATAATAAGTAGTATAATTACTGTGGCGGCGCAGTAGGTAGTGTTGTCGCCTCACAGCAAGAAGGTCGCTGGTTCGAGCCTCGGCTGGGTCGGTTGGCGTTTCTGTGTGGAGTTTGCATGTTCTCCCTGCGTTCGCATGAGTTTCCTCGGGGTGCTCTGGTTTCCCCCACAGTCCACCAACATGCAGTACAGATGAACTGAGTAGGCAAAATTGTCCGTAGTTCATGAGTGTGAGTGAGTGTGTGTGGATGTTTCTCAGAGATGGGTTGCGGCTGGAAGGGATTCCGCTGCGTGAAATCTTGCTGGATAAGTCGGTGGTTCATTCTGCTGTGGCGACCCCGGGTTAAATAAGGGACTAAGCCGAAAAGAAAATGAATGAATGAATAATTACTGTTTTTACATTACTGTGAGGGGTAGGTTTAGGGTTGTGGTAGGGGTTGGCATTAATTAATAATACTCTGTATAGTTGCTGTTTTTACAGTTTTTTTGGTGATGGTTGGATTTAGGGTCGGGATAGATGCTAATAAAATACAATTAATAGGTTATTTATAAATATTATGATTAATATGCTGTATAATTAAGATTTTTGCATTACTGTGAGGGTTGGGGTAGGCATTAATAAAATTTATAAAATGGGTATTTTAATAAAATAATATGAATAATACTTGGTAAAATTACTGTTTTTACATGACTCTGAGGGTTTGGTTTAGG
>CAIGQZ010001210.1:6589077-6601204 GCA_903798205.1 Danio tinwini
AGTAGGGGTAGATGTTAATAAAATACAAATAATGGGTAATTTAATAAATACTATGAATAATATGTAGTATAATTACTGTTTTTATATTAATTAGGGTAGGTTAGGGTTGTGGTAGGGGTGGGCAATAATAAAATACAATTAATGGGTAATTTAATAAATAATATGAATATGCGGTGTAATTACTCTTTTTATTTTACTGTGAGGGTTGGGGTAGGGGTAGGCATTAATAAAATACAATTTAATTGGTATTTAAATAAATAATATGAATAATACTTGGTATAATTACTGTTTTTACATGACTTTATGGGCATTAATAAAATACAATTTAATTGGTAATTTAATAAATAATATGCGATATAATTGCTGCTTTTACAATATTGTGAGGGTTGGGGTGGGTGGGGTGGGGGTAGGCATTAATAATAATAAATAATACTCAGAATAATTACTGTTTTAACAGTTTTTTTAGTGATGGTTGGGTTTAGGGTTGGGGTAGGGGTAGACGTTATTAAAATACAATTAATGGGTAATTTAATAAATACTATGAATAATATGCGGTATAAATACTCAGGGTCAGGGTTGGGGTAGGCAATACTAATAATAATGAATAATACTCCGTATAATTACTGTTTTTACAGTTTTTTGTGATGGTTGGATTTAGCGTTGGGTTACGGATAGACGTTAATAAAATGCAAGTAATGGGTAATTTAATAATTAATATAAATATAATGCTGTATAATTACGATTTTTGCATTACTGTGAGGGTAGAGGTAGGCATTAATAAAATACAATTTAATGGGTATTTTAATAAATAATATAAATAATACTTGGCAAAAATACTGTTTTTACATGACTCTGAAGGTTTAGTTTAGGCATGGAGTAGGGGTAGATGTTAATAAAATACAATTAATGAGTAATTTAATAAATACTACAAATAATATGTGGTATAATTACTATTCTTACAATATTATGAGGGTTGGAATGAGGTAGACATTAATAATAATGAATAATACTCAGTATAATTACTGTTTTTACTGGTTTTGGGATGATTGGATTTAGGGTTGGAGTAGGGGTAGAGGTTAATAAAATACAAATAATGGGTATTTTAATAAATACTATGAAAAATAGTTATATAATTACTGTTTTTACATTACTGTGAGGGGTGGGTTTAGGGTTAAGACATTGATCCAAAACAAGGCCAAGGACTCTCTCAAATGCTTTCAAAGAAAGAAAATCAAGCTGTAGAATGGCCCAACCAATCACCTGACCTGAAACCAATAGAGAATACAAAAAAAAAAACTCAGATTTGATAGACGAGACCCACAAAACCATCAAAATTTTTACACTGTTGAAGTCTGTGAAAATCTCACACCTGAGTGATGCATTTGACTTCATTCTCCATATGAGAGGCGTCTTTAAGCTGTCAACACCAAAAAAAAAAAAAAACTTTTATATAAAGTATTATTAATATTTCCGTAGGTCATTACTTTCTCCTTGTGTCATTTCATTGTTGTTAGACCATGAATGTGAGTGTGTATTGATTTCCCAGTACTGGGTTGCAGCTGGAAGGGCATCCACTGCATAAAACATATGCTGGAATAGTTGGCCGTTCATTCTACTGTGGCAATCGCTGTTAAATAAGGAACTAAGCTGAAGAAAAATGAATGAACGAATGAATGTTTTACTGCAATTGTGTTGTTGTTGTTGTTGTTGTTGTTGTTGTTGTTGTTGTTGTTGTTGTTGTTTTCTTTAATGCATTCTTGCTGATTAAAGCCAAACTAACACAACAGTCCCCGAGCTAGCTTTCAAACACTATAGCGTGCATGTAAAACCTCATTACGGGTGCTAGGAGTTTGCAGAGACAGACAGGTGTGTGTGGATTTTCATGTTCATGTGATCTGCTGACATCAACAGCAACAGTAGCTGTGGGCGAGCGAGATTTCTTCTTCTCTCGGTTTCTCTCTCTCTCATTCTCTGTCTCTCCGTCTCTCCCTGAGGGCTCAGCTAAAACACATCCTGCTCTGCTCCAAAATAAAATCAATACAACACAAACACACACACACACACACACACACACACACACAGAGGATGACTGTGTATGACTACAGGCAACAACAACATACTCCTCTAATCCAGGTCACACACTCCAGAGGAGAGAGTTAATGAAGAGAAAGACAGCCTATAGGAGAGACGCACATAAAACAATCAGATCTCTTTCACATTTCGGATGCCTCTCCTAGAAAATAATGAGAAAAAAAGAGCTTGGCAGATGCTGCTGCTCTGAAAGACGTCTATATTTACCACCTGAATGTGTGTCTGTTTTTAGGCGTTGCCCGATTTGCGCAAGTATCCCAGTTAAATGGATACACTGAAAAGAAAGTTAAACTACTGTCTTTCATCCAAAGTACATTTATTGAGACGTATGAAAATGTATGATTTTAAAAAGAAGGCGTGACACCTGTAAGGATGGCTATATCTCTCCATAATATTAAACCCTGAAAACTGTTATGGAACTCCAAACGAGACAAGACCAAGAGAATGGTCAGTCACTAAAACAATAAATGTTCCGATCTGAGAAGAAAATCAGCTAGGAAAGCAGTTGTTCAGGTTGTCTCCATGCATCCAGAGCCTCCCTCTTTGCCCTGGACTTTACCTTCTCCACCAGGGGTGCGTTTTCCACAACCATCGTTAGCCAACTAAGGTCGCAGGTTCCGTCGTTACAAACATAGTTCGTTGATTTGCTGTTTCCCAAATCCATCGCTCCAACGAACATTCGCAAACTGCGTCGCAAACTTGAAACGACACCTCTGGAGCTGTAGTTAGAAGCATAGTTCCTGGCTGTGTTCTATTCCAACTTATCCCCCTTATGCCCTATTCATTTAGGACATTCTAACATTAAAACTTAGATTGATTACAAATAAAAAAGCATTAAAAGTCATCACTCTTAGGTGTAATTTGCTTTCAAAGTATTTTTACAATTCAGTTTTAGCAATCTTCATGTTTACAATTGTACTCCCTTCGCAGTGCACTTTGAAAACATTGATATCATTTTGAACACAGCTTCATGGCGAAAGCTATAGGTGACCTATTATTTAAAAGCAGAAAATAGGTTACGTCTCCAAAGCTTGTGAAAATAAAAAACATAGCATACGCTAATTATTTTATAGGTTATTTATTAAGTTTCTCTGCTGTATATGACATGGGTCTGTTGGTTAGAACTTTCTGCTGTAGTTTGCATGTGTCAAATTGTAAAAAAAAATGTTTTATAAATAAACAATATCCTAAATAATAATAATAATAATAATAATAATAATAATAATAATAATAATAATAATAAGTATTATTATTATTATTATTATTATTATTATTATTATTATTATTATTATTATTATTATTATTAATCATCATCATCATCATCATTAATATTATTATTAAAGTTAATATTCATAATAAATAGCCTCATTATTTATTTATTTATATGATTTATATGATATTAGAATAGTGTAGCTTTTGTAAGTGATTTTATGTTTTAGAATAGAATATGTAATGTTCAACTTCTCAATAACATTAGTAAAGCAAACACAGGCCCTATATTTGCCATTTACATATATTTTAATTATTATGGAAAACGAGTGGATGTTTTTACCAAAACTAATATTGGATTTTATTTTAAATGCGTGTGTGTGTGTAAAACAATATAATTTGCACAAAGAAATGATGGGGTTGTTCTCTAAAGAAGTTACTCCACCCCGTTTAAAGCATCATTATGGGTGTTTTACGTTATAACTAACGTGGTTCAAGCGATGAATCTGCGACAGAGAAACTAGGGGTTTTGGGAAACACTCGTCACTACATCGTTCTTTTGTCAAACGACGCATCGTACTATGATAGTTCAGCCGCGAGTAACATTGTTGTTTGGGAAACGCACCCCAGAGCAACTCCACACAGAATGTCTAAGTTTTTAATATGGCATATCTTGTGGCTCTATCCTGTTTGGTGTAATTTTAAATGTCTCAGTGTGATTGGTAAAGTGGTTCTAATTTCACTGTAATATTTTACAATCTCCCTTATATCCGTTAATTTGGGTTTTGACTTTGATAAGATCTTTGCCAGATGCTTCACTCCAGGGAAAATGGTCTTCACATCAACTCATGACCAGGCAAGGTTCTTGGTGAAGCTTTTATTGTCTTGAATTTATGGTGATTTGAGTATTTAGGCAAAAGGAGCAGTGTCTGTAGGATCCTGTGGCCAGAATACCCAGTTGCAGTGTGTAAGTCTTTGAGCTCTGCATCAGGACCTATATTCTGCAATGTAATTCTACATAGTCAGGTATTAATCTCTAACTGAAATGAACTGAAACAAATCTTTGGGTAATTGATGTTGTACAATCTTGACTGGCTAATTCTGTTTAATTATGTGAATTGGAATGGAAAACCTTTGCCTGACAAATAAATGTAAAATTCTTGTTTAACTCTAATATCTCCTGAAATCAATTTAATTTAGTAGATTGTTTAGGCTGATGTTTCTGCAGCCTACGACCAGGATTTTGTCATACATTCAGGCTCAATGGATGGAGCATAGGCACAGCATTAGAGACCTGGCGATTGCTGACTTTCACTGACTTGGTGTAATATAATCTAGGGGCTTAATCAAACTTTCTTCAAGTATGAACAAGCATGGGGCGGCCTATTAGTAATAAAGCGACATTTTTGAAAAAATTTTATTTTATTGACTAGCTAATAACCTTATCATTATCTATAAAATGAAATGTCTGAACCTAATCAAAGGAGCTTGATAGAAAATGCTCATTTACAAAAAAGAGGTCTGATGGATTCTCTTCATATGGTTTCAGATGTTAACCCATTTTATTCAATTTGCCTAAATTGCAAAAAACTAAAAAATAAAATCACCCTATGATAAAATTAAAAAGTTTATATCAGAAGATTTCATGTCATGTGACCTCATGAGGAAAAGATACGGTTTATGTGACGATGTGAGTTTGATTACCTTCTTGCATGACACTTATAGTCATACTAAAAGCACAAGATATTTCACCTCAGATATAAAAAATAAAACAAATAAAAAAACTGATTGAAAATAAAATAACTAGCAATAGCCTAGCCTGATGTTACTGTGTATGTTTTTATTATAGTTTAGTCCAAGGTACAATTTTACTGGGATCTTGATTTCGAGTTGAATCAAAGTAATTCAATTAATTCATGGTCTATAAAAACCTTTAAGTAAAATGCTTGTGGGCGTCAGGGTGGCTCATGATCGCCTCACAGCAAGAAGGTTGCTGGTTCGAGCCTCGACTGGGTCAGTTGGCGTTTCTGTGTGGAGTATGCATGTTCTCCTCGTGTTCGCGTGGGTTTCCTCTGGGTGCTCCAGTTTCCCCCACAGTACAAAGACATGTGGTATAGGTGAATTGGGTATGCTACAATTGACCGTAGTGTATGAGTGTGTGTGAATGAGTGTGAATGTTTCCCAGTGATGAGTTGCAGCTGGAAGGGCATTCGCTGCGTAAAAATGTGCTGAATAAGTTGGCGGTTCATTCCGCTGTGGCGACCCCGGATTATTAAAGGGACTAAGCCAAAAAGAAAACAATGAAAATGTTTTGCAAGTTTTAAAATAAGCAAACTTGATGATATAGTGTAATTAAGATTACATGGGTGTTTGAACTAAGATCACAATTTAGATTTTATTTGAAAATAAATATGTATATTATTATTGTACATTGCGATCCTCCATCTCGCCCCCATTGCAGTAGCAAACTGCTCGCAAAAAATACACACTTAGGCCCCGTTTACACTAATATGCCCTAGTTTTAATATAGACAATCCACATCCACACTGGTGTTTCAACTAGCATTTCAGAAAAAGCCCTCCTTCCACACTATAACGCTGAAAATGCACATCACGTGACCACACACACACAAACACACACACACACACACACACACACACACACACACACTCTGTCATGCACTGCAGCGACAGTAACAGTCTCAGCTTCAGCAGTCAGCGGGTGCTTTGAGCACAAAACCCCAGAAAGCAGTGCACGTCGAACAGTTTATGAAGGATGTACTGCTGGATGGCGTCTCACAATAGTTGTTAAACGTGATATTTATTTAATCTTGTCTCTATCTAACGACTCTTCTGTATTTTGAATCTAGCAGGTAATGTGTCACAGCGTCAGTACACTGCTTCAATCGTTTGCTTTCACGTTTGTACTTAGTCATTTTTTTACTGAAATATTCTCTGCCTATTCATGCTAAAGTCCCGCAGAAAAAGTGATTGACAGGTGGTCATTTGTGTGTTAATTTATCTTTATTTATTTATGATTTGGTATCCGGTCTGTCGGCGATCCGGGGGATGTTACAACCCATTTACAGGGGGCGTCAGCTTCAAGGCTTTCCATTCACTTTGAATGGGATGTCAGTCATTGCCGAACTGCATTGTGGATCCATAAGCCCCGCTTCAGTGGCGTTGATCGCTGCAGAAGTTGGGACTTTCTCAACTTTTCAAGTTCCGATGGAAGCGCCAGCCAATCAGATCGCTGTATGCAAATACACCAGCTCAGACAGTAGCCGATTGCTGACTTACTTCATTGGTATGACGATCGTGTTAGCCCCAACTTCAGACACGCCCTCTGTCAAGTGTTGACGCTGAAGCCCCATGTGAATGGGGTGTTACAGATTGTACCAATCAACTGCAGACCTTGGGAAGGGGTTGAAATTCTGGGAGTTTTACGGGAGAAATGACAAACTGGGAGGTAGGTCTGAAATAGGGGAGACTCCCAGGAAAAACGGAAGTGTTGGCAGGTATGGACAGCATACGATGCCAAATTTGTCGACATTGCCTAACCATAATATATAGTTTCACAAAAATAGTCTAGAACTACTCCTGATAAAATAACTAAATAAACAATGACTAATAACCTTAAATAAATATTTTTGTCAATGATCTTTGTAGTTTTTTTCCTACTATGGAAGTCAATGGCTTTCCAATAACATTCAAAACAACTTACTTTGCATTTGACAGGGGAAACAAAGAAACTCTTAAAGGTTTGGAACCACTTCAGAGTTTCAAACTAATAGAATTTTTTTGGGGGTGAACTATCACTTTAACACAGTGTTTATCATGAAACACTCCTGCTCTGTGAAAGAGTAGCGTCATCTAAGCAATAAAGTTCTTCTCTGAAACTGTGCAAGAAACACACAAAGACACGCAGCGGAGACAAAAACCAAAGAGAGCTGGCAGAACTGAAGGAGGAAAAGAGGAAACGAGATGCGACTGGATGGTAGTTTGAGGCGAACAGCGAACGTAGGCCAGCTCTTACACAATGAAAACTGTTTTTACACCAGATTTCATATTCATACTTCTGTAAGACTCAGCACAGAGAAATGTCTACATGGCAGAATGGAGAATAGCCCGGGGAAGAGCTTCTGCTGCGCTGCAGATCTGCTTGTTTGTACTCTTCACCGTGTTAATTCGCCTTTACTGTGCTCTCAACTTCCGAATATGAGATTATGAGCGTGTGTTTAATCTGTGGAGGACAGAGCGGAGACTTTAAAGATGACTTGTTATGCCCCATTTTAGGAGACTTAAAATAAGTCTCAGTCCATAGAGTGAGTGAGTGAGTGCGTGTGGGTGGGTGCAGTTTCAGCTCAAAATACCACACAAGTAATGCTTGATAATTCTTGGAAACTTTCCCTTTTAGGTTTTGATGCTCATTGTGGTGTTTTGGTGACTGTCGCTTTAAATTTAAATGAGATTGTGCTCTTTTGAAAAGAGGGCGGAGCGACAAATGCCTGTGAGTCAGCATAGTGGAAGATTCAAAAACAAGACTCTTATGGTAATGAGGGAGAGATCATCACTAATGGGCGGGGCTTTCCCTCTCTGATGACACGTACAAAGGGACAATGTCAGTCTTTCTGCAAGTGTTTCTGCAGACTGTTTTTAATCAAGTGTGATTATAAAAAATTTAAATAAAAGATTTTTACTGTTAGAAGCTGCTTATATTTACTGATTGTTGCCACACAATTGTGTTTAAACCACTTATAAAAGTCATTTTTGCACAATAGGTACCTTTTAAAGCTGCGAAAAAGGGCAGGACAATTAGACTTTGAAAAAAAAAAAAGTTAGCTGTACCAAATTACAGTCATTTTACTGTAATTACAGTAAGTTGGTCCAAAGTAAAATCATACTTTGATTTATGGGTTAAAAAAATTCTAGAAATAACTTTTAGTTTTTATTAAAAATCCACATTGTACCAAAGTAAACTAAATAATAATTAATGCATTTATCATAATCAACATTGTTACTTTTGCCACAGCCATGTCACCACGCAGCCCAAGACCGGTTACTCACTGAAGCTAAGCAGGCTGAGCCTGGTGAGTACCTGAATGGGAGACCACAATGCCTCTTTGAAGTTACATAAAAAAATATGGAGAGACCACAAAATAACTTTCAGTGAGTCGTGTGTATTTAAAAGTGCATATGACAACAGGAATAAATAATCCTGAAAAACACCAGGGACATGACCAGCAGAATTAACTCATTAAAGTTCACTTATTAATAGATATGAGCATTTGATAACAGTCTTTCCGAATTAAACCAGTCTTTAGAGCAAGCCAAAAAGATACCATCAGTCCTTAAGTGAACCACATGAAAGATCGGTTTCAGCAAAATAGTTCATCAAGGGTTGGCTATGGGGTCAGATGGAAAGTGGACGAAAGAAAGTCTGTAGGATTGTCCCTTTTTGTCCAAGTCCTGCTTTGAGGTCTTAGAGTTAGGGATGGCTGACGTAAAACTGATGTTTTGACACAGTGTCAAGATCCCGAAAAGCAAGTGTTTCGAAGCATGCATCGAAGCATGATCCGAAACACCCAGGTCACATGACTAAAGTGTTTCGAAACACCTGGTCACATGACTAAAGCGATTCAAAGCATGGATCAATTCAGAAGAGTTTCGAGACCTGGCAAATCTGCGTTTGACTCAGAGTCGGAGTAACATTCTGCCTCATATTGCCTAGTGGTCCGTGCATGCGGCGTGTGCTTGTTTTTAGTTACTGTGCTTTAAATTACTTTTGGGTTCGAATCCCGACTTGTACAAATACTCTGAAATCATGATTTTATGTATTTTAATCATGTTACTGTTTTATGGTGTAGTCTAGATAGGATACAGCTGCTTATACGCCATCAGTTTAGCATCATTTTTGTAACACTGTAAAGCAATAATTAATATTTTTACATTACTGTGATGGTTCGGTTTAGGTTTTGGGTAGACATTTATAAAATATAATAAATGGGAAATTTAATGAATAATAGAAATGATTCTTGTTAACTTCTGGCCACAACCGTGTCTGATCTAGCAACAGCCCTGTTTTATGACCAAAATAAGACATATTTATTCACAAAGTGCTTAATCAGATTTCAGACCAATGTTGAAACAAAACGATACAATAACAGAGCAAGTCAAACTGATATTAAAGCATTTCAAAATAGCTGTATCGGCCTGGTTTCAAAACCACTATCCCCGCATAGTCAGGAACCCTACCGCTCCACTAAATCACTTGGTGATTCAATCCTACACAGTGGGGTTTACTACCTCAATTTGCTCAACTGTTTTTTGCTGGAGCTGATCCAGTGAAAAACATAAAAAAATTACTACTAGGTGTCACCGTAGAGTGGGGTTTTGAAACATTTCATTTGCTTCGACTGTTTTAGTGTTTCATGAAGCCTCGCTTTGCCCACCACTACTTAGAGTGCATCATACAAAAAACCCTCTGCATATAAACAAACATACAATCAACACCTTACTAAAACCTTACCAAACATATATAAATAACAGGCCTACCTACATTTGAGTATAAGAACAAAATGTTCCTCAAATGAGGGCACCAACAAAGGACAGCAAAGTGAAGAAGCCATTCAATACTTTCTGCCTACTGCTTCTTCTCTACCTCCTTTTAAGCACGTTGAAGACTCAATACATGTATCGCCCCCTAATGGTTGAGCTAGCTACTACAGGTAGAAACTTAAATTTAAATTGTGACAGGAAAACTGTTACAACATGGGAAAGCTAGGTTGCTGTTGGAAGTGGTGTTAGTAAGGCCAGCAGGGGGTGCTCAACCTGCGGTCTGTGTGAGTCCCAATGCCCCAATAAAATTTAATGGGGACACCAAACTGTCAGTGAGCGCCGTCTTTCGGATGAGACGTTAAACCAAGGTCCTGACTCTCTGTGGTCGTTAAAAATCCAATAGCACTTTCGTAAAGAGTAGGAGTGCAATTCCCTTCATCTGCCTTACTAATCATGGCCTCCCAATCATCCTCATCCACCGAATTGGCTCTATTACTGTCTCTCCACATATAGTTGGTGTGTGGTGAACGCACTTGGCTGCCGTAGCATTATCCAAGTGGATGCTGCAAACTGGTGGTGATATGGAGAGATTGTGAAGCGCTTTGGGTGTATGACCATACACAATAAATGTGCTATATAAATACACATTACTTACTTACTTCGTGTGAATGTACAGTGCTTTTTTTCTTGATCACAATAAATACTTTTAATTTAGATTCAATTCAATTTTTCAAGTTTAAAGTTAAAATATAATGTCAGAAAAAATACACATTTTAGCTGTAGCAAATTCATAACCGTCAACCCTCCCGTTTTTCCCAGGATTCTCCTGTATTTTACAGTTCTATCCTGCTATTATCCCGTAAAGGTATTTTCCCGTATTTCTCCCGTATTTTTCAGTCTTTTTCTGAAGGGTGGCAAATAAACATTAAAGAGCTGAACCTCCCTATACGAAACCTATACCACCAAACCACCAGGGGCCGCCTCTTGCTCTTAAATGTGAGTCTGTTCTGTGCTTTTGCTTTGTTTAGGCATGAAAACACTTTGAAATAAACATTAAAACGGGATTCCTTTTCCTTTTCAGTTTTATGTATTTAATCAATAGCCTTGCATTTACTAACACAGACTACATTTGAAGTGTTTGGAAGTAATTTGTGTTTTCCTCCTGTAGAAAAACATCATAAGAGCAATGCTTAGTGGCTCAATGTGTTACAGCAGTGTTTTTTTAAAAGACTTAACTTTATTGATATAGTCTACAACCAAGCACTTGTGGTCTGAACACAAACGAGTCACAGGTGATGAAGTATTAAGTGTTTCTCCCATAGAAAAGTCTGTCTAAGCAAAATGCTAGCAGGCATCTGTAGCTCCGCTCAGGCTCCGCCTCTTTGCCCTTGTTTGGTATCCCTCGGTCGGTGCAATGACGAGTGAACAAAATGGCGACGGTTGTCCACACCCACTGCTAGCTTCTTTTTGGGTTCTTCAGAAACCCATTGGTGACGTCACGGATGCTACGTGCATATCTTTTACAGTCTATGGTTTGAACAAGAAGAAAAAAGTCTTTTTTTGAGTTCTTTCTTCTGTTCTTGTTTGAATATCACATTTTATGGAAACAGAAAGCCCAAATTGAATATTGCAAAAACAACAACTTTAAATTTAAACAAATTACAAAAAAAAAACTAGGGAAAAAAAGGATATTGCATCACAAACCCCACATCAGATCATCCTCTAGAGTAAAACTGTTCACACACCAGTGCTTCTGCTCAAAACACACACACACAAAGTTCCCACTTAAATGTTACGCTGATTGGTGCCAAGCTGTAATGCGGCAGACGCCAAATGCCATTGACCTGCTCTTTGCACCCCTGACTTCCTGTCAGGCAGGAAACGCATCATAAATGAGTGCTGGGCGCTGGAGGGCGAGAGAACGGGTATAATTTGAGCGCCAGTGGCACCTGCCGCACTGAGAGAGAGAGTCTGACCATCAGAATGAATGGGGTCAAAGCACATGTGATCAGCAAACTCTCATTTATATGTAAATGATGCTTGCGCACACACACTTCAACACACACACACACACACACACATACACACTTCAACACATGCTTACACTTCAACACACACACACTCCAAAATGGATTTACACCCACTTCCATACATGCACACAAAGACGCACATGTGCACTTACACACACACACACACACACACACACACATGCACGCACGCACGCACACACACACACACACACACACACACACACACACACACACACACAC
>CAIGQZ010001210.1:6642196-6652438 GCA_903798205.1 Danio tinwini
ATAAGACTTTCTCCAGAAGAAAAAAATATTATC
This sequence comes from Danio tinwini, assembly GCA_903798205.1. NCBI lineage: Eukaryota > Metazoa > Chordata > Actinopteri > Cypriniformes > Danionidae > Danio > Danio tinwini. The sequence goes on from CAIGQZ010001210.1 coordinate 6,642,230, forward strand.
AGACATACTGTGAACATTTATTTGCTCTGTTAAACATCATTTGGGAAATATTTAAAAAAGAAAAAAAGAAAAAGGGGATAATAATTCTGACTTTAACTGTATATTCATATTTTTTTATTTTGTTTCTTTCATGTATTGTTCTTTTTTTTCCTTCTCCCTTTATTATAGATGTACAATAAATATGTATCATTTGTATTTAGGTCGGTGACAGTGGTGCAGTAGGTAGTGCTGTCGCCTCACAGCAAGAAAGTCGCTGGTTCGAGCCTCGGCTGGGTCAGTTGGCATTTCTATGTGGAGTTTGCATGTTCTCCCTGTGTTCGCTTGGGTTTCCTCCGGGTGCTCCAATTTCCCCCACACTCCAAAGACATGTGGGACGGGTGAATTGGGTAAGCTAAAATTGTCTGTAGTGTGTGTGTGTGTGTGAATGAGTGTGTATGGATGTTTCCCAGAGATGGGTTGCAGCTGGAAGGGCATCCACTGTGTAAAACATATGCTGGATAAGTTGCTGGCGGTTCATTCCACTGTGGCGACCCCAAATTAATACAGGGATTAAACCGAAAAGAATATGAATAAATGAATGAATGTATTCAGGTCACATACTATTAGCATAAATTAATGTTTTATGTATTTTTCTGTTACTAATGTTAATAAAAAAAATAAATAATAATAATATTAAAAAACTTTTATGGGTCAAAATTATTAGCCTCCTTTAGCTATATATTTTTATGATTGTCTACAGAACAAACCAATGTTATACAATGACTTGCCTTATTACTAACAAAACGGCCACTTTTTTAGGTACAGCTGTACAGCAGCTTGTCAACGCAAATTTCTAATCAGCCAATCACATGGCAGCAACTCAATGCATTTAGGCATGTAGACATGGTCAAGAAGATCTGCTGCAGCTCAAACCGAGCATCAGAATGGAGAAGAAAGGGGATTTAACGTGGAATGGTTGTTGGTGCCAGATGGGCTGCTCTGAGTATTTCAGAAACTGCTGAACTACTGGGATTTTCACGCACAACCATCTCCAGGTTTTACAGAGAATGGTCTGAAAAAGAGAAATATCCAGTGAGCGGCGGTTCTGTGTGCGCAAATGACTAGTTGATGCCAGAAGCCAGAGGAGAATGGCCAGACTGGTTTCAGCTGATAGAAAGGCAACAGTAACTCAAATAACCACTCGTTACAATTGAGGTCTGCAGAAGAGCATCTCTGAACACACAACACGTCCAACCTTGAGGCGGATGGGCTACAGCAGCAGAAGACCACACCGGGTGCCACTGCTGTCAGCTAAGAACAGGAAACTGAGGCTATGATTAACACAGGATCACCAAATGAGCCTGCCAATGTTCTTTCTGTTAAACAGAAATTGGGGCGAAAATATGCAGGAGAGCTAATAATTCAAGAGGGCTAATAATTCTGACTTCAACTGTAGGTTTGTCATGAGAGTTAGTATCAGATTTTCATTTCTGCCGGGTCTATTCCTGTAAACCATCCATTCTTGCACTAAACATTGTGAGAGGACAGAAAAAGCCGCTCAGCTGTGTGTCTGTCGCCTGTTGGTCATCGCTAAACTTATCATTCATACACAAATAAACAGGCAAACAAAGGGACGGCCGTGCTTTTCTGCCCCGGCGAGAAACTGCAGACGTTTCATTAGTCGGGGATAAAAGAGCGATGCGGTTCTGACGGACATCTGCAATTCATTTGCTTTTACACAGTTGTCATAAATTAGCATTGTTATCAGCGTCAGCTCTTCAGCAGACTCAAATAAACGAGTCTGTCAGCGACTCACATGCTGATGACACAGTGTGCAAGAAAACACTAACAAACACACACACATACACACACACACACACACACACACACACACACACACACACACACGCACACATAGATAGATAGATAGATAGATAGATAGATAGATAGATAGATAGATACTGTAGACAGATAGATAGATGGATGGATGGACAGACGGACGGAAAGATAGATACTGTACAATTCGGTATCAGTGTAGGTTCATACCTCTAATATATATTGGAATTATTTAGTATACTTTAAAACACCAGATGCCTCCTGTAAAAAATTTGAGATTATACAATTTATCTGGAGAAGAAGAGCTAGATAGACAGTCTAATTGTGTGTGTTTTTGCTGTATTAATAAATCTATTATATAATCACTCTACAATTGTATCCATTGTTTATGTATTCTGCAATGCTTTGTCAATACTTTGTTTGAATTGAATTGAATTGATAGAAAGAGAGAGAGAGAAACAGAGAGTCAGAGATCAGTTTACAAAGAAAAAAGCAGGGATGTTGTTGCCTTGACAACTGAATCATCCTTTGCTGCTCCTGCACTTGTTGCTAGCTGTTCTTCCGCTGCTTTTTTGCATTCAAGACACAGAAAAGGACACAAATTAAACAACACTTATCATGTTCCTTAAATATTTTGACACCCTGTGCGTAATATTAGAGCACAGTGCAGAAATGAGGCTCGATAAGAAGCGAATCTTCAGCTAATCTGTGTTGTGTAACGGCCACTTTCTCTCCGACAGCAAGTTTCTCCTCAGCTCGATATGAGTCTAAGAGAAATGACTGATTACAGGAGCAAACACAAAAAAACGGGAGACTTCAGAAGCTCAAACTGATGAACAGACCTATACTGATACTTGCATATGTATCAGAGGTATGATACACGCTAAAAAAATGCTGGTTTATGGAAGGATGAAGAGGATTGGAGAACAGTTCTGCAGTTTTTTTTTGTGACCCACAGTTTTAACAAACATGTCATGAGATGAAATAATAATGCACAGGCCCTTTGTAAAAACGTACTCCTGTATACATTTCTGGAGAGCACAAATTATGTAGGAAGAGCTATGTATGGCTGCATTTCGTCTTTCAAACGAACGATATGGGGTGGAAAGGCGGCGCCGCCGGCTTCTGTTTCTTGTTGTGCTACCAGCTTACGTCCGTCGGTCGCTCAGTCAGTTGACAGCAACCTCTGGTGGATTTACGCGAGAACAGCAGGCACAAATGGCACTCGCAAAAGACATCTGACATCTCAAAAAGCGTGCACATCGACCTCTGGTGGATTTGTAAAAACAAAAACTGCCAAAAAAAATTATCTCCTGGGACGTATTTTGCACTCTCCAGAAATCTATACAGGGATACGTATCCATAATGAGCCTGGGTTGAATAATAAAGGCTATGCACTGTAAAAAATCCGTTCCACACGATGGATTTGTGTTGGGGCAACATTGAGGAATTAAGTTAAATTATTTGTTTTTACAAATTTAAATGAATTGAACATTAAACAATTATAGGTGCTTTCACACCTGCCTTATTTAGTTCAGTTGAATTGCACTAGAGTTTATTTTTCCTGTTTGGGCAGGTGTGAATGTAGCAATCGCACTCGAGTGCGCACCAAAAGCAGACCAAAAAAGCATACCGAGACCTCCTTGAAGAGGTGGTCTCGGTACACTTTCAAACGAACCCTGTAGCGGATTGTTTGTGGGGAGAACATTGTTTGAACTAAAACAGACCCAACCGCAAAAAGTACTGCGCCTTTTTGGACTAATCCAGCTGCCGTAGGCCGATGCGCTGTGCATTATGGAATGTGGAGGAAAAGCTTTTGTTGACAGCGCTTCACCAAAAGACAGAGAGAGAGGGGGAAAACATTACCTGATGGATCGTTGGTAATATTTCCGGAAGATGACCATGTTGCAGTTTAGCTAAATTAATTCATGCCTCCTCCTGAAGTGACGTACGATGCACCTTCGCTGTTTGCAATGCCTTAAAACATTGTTTTCCAATCACAGCCGCACTTCATTCTCGAAATTATAGTTTGCCTAAGTGATGTATACAAACTATATAGTATACTATGAGCAGGGATACCAAAGGAATCAGTGTGGTGTGAAAGCGGAAATGCTACAATATATCATTTATTGCCCTTGGTCCGGACTAAATAAAGCAAACTACAGATGTGAAAGCACCCTAAGTTGTCTCTAAAAAAAAAAACGTACAAATGTTGTTGTTTCTGCTCATTTTAAATAAGTAGTTTGAACAAAGAATTGTCTGTGTGTGTTTTGTTTTGGTTTACTTACTAATTAACCTTATTTGATATTTAATGTGGATACTGTATAAATCTATATGATGCTATTGTTTTCCTTTTAACTTTTTGTTTAGTTGTTCTGTGTGGCGAGGGGGCGTGGCCGAGAGCTGTGGGAACGAAACGAGAAACATATGAGAAACACCTGTGGCGCACACCTGCCTCTAATCCCACAGAAGGAGCTCTGGACTATAAAGCCACACTGGGCTTTTCTCCCTATAGACTTCCATTCATACGCACGCGAATGCGTCAGACTGGAAACGCAGGGTCATGCGTCGTAGTTTCGCAGGTTGCTGCGGTGCAAAGTTCAAGCTTGGTGAACTCTGACCTGCAAAATCGCATCACTTGACTATGTGAGACCAATTGAGGATCAAAACATGACCTCTCTGAACAGAAATTTAAAACATGGAGCAATCGCTCGCTTTTTTTAATGTCTAATAATCTTGTTTAATCCCGCCCCTTTTCGCAGCGCCGTATGACAGAATTTCGCAAGCTTAAACTCTAGTGTGACTTCGATTTAAGAGGAGGAACGATGGCAGAGGAGAGAGAGAGAGAGAGGACCGGGCCCGGACAGATTGTTTTACTTTTGTTTTCAGTTTGACGGCAGTCTCCGTGAGGAGCTGCCGTCCGTTTGTTTTGGTTTAGACGGCAGTCTCCGTGAGGAGCTGCCGTCCCTTTTATTAATAAAAAATTTATTAAAAGTTTGTCGGTTCTCCGTCTCCTTCTTCCCGGCAGCCAGGTGGTCATGAACTTCATTACATTCTATATTTGATATTTATCTGTATTATAAATGCGAAAAAGCTTAAATCATAAAAAAAATGCTGGGTTAACCTATGTTGGGTCAAATATGGACAAATCCAACCAACACAGGCTCATTCTGAAAACGTAGTCCTATATACATTTCTGGAGATTGCGAATTATGTAGTCAGAGCTATGTATGGCTGCATTTCGTTTTTTAAACGAACGCTATGGGGCGGTATGATGCCATTCCTTTTCGAGCTTACAGCTGACTGCTCACCTCCATGTGGGCGAATTTCTAGCTGGTCAGGCTGGAAAATTACCAGCTTAAACCAGCTAAAACCAGCTTGACCAGCCTGGTTTAAGCTGGACATAGCTGGTTTTGGTTGGTCAAGCTAGTTTTAGCTGGTCAACTCCCACCCTGACCAGCTAAGACCAGGCTGGAAATGGCTATAAACCCCTCTAAAACCAGGCTGGTAGACAAGCTAAAACCAGCCAACCATCTTAGGCTAGGTTAAGCTGTATTTTTTAGCAGGGTAGGACCTGAACAGCACTAGATAATTACAGGCAGGTGTGTTTGATATGGGTTGCAAATGAAATCTGCAGGATGGTAGATCTCCAGGAGCAGGGTTGGTCACCCCTGGTATAGACGAACAAACAAGTGCATTAAAAGCAGAAAAACACACAAATAAAACATATATAATAACTTTTACAGTTTGCTTGTTGTTGTTTTTTATCACTGACAGCCTATTTTGCTGTTAAGTGTTAATTTGCCCGATTTAGAGATACAACAGCCCACATTTATACACACACACACTCACCGCAGCCCATGCTGTAATTTGATGAGGAGAGCCATGTCAACATTCAAACCCACAATGCACTCTGTTATCTGTGCCACAGCATTAATCAATAGTGTTATGAAACAGCTCTACAGCACCTAATGTATGTGTGTGTGTGTGTGTGTGTGTGTGTGTGTGTGTGTGTGTGTGTGTGTGCAAGTCTTAGGGCTGCATAAATATGCAAAAATATGCGATATTGTTGTTGAGTATTGCGATAACGATAATTCCTACGATATAACAATGCTACTTTCATTAGCTTGTGTTTTTTACTTATGTATGCAATGATAATAAAATAAATATTTTTTAGATATAATTCATTCTAATTCAGCCTCAAAATCTGTGTGAAGGTGCAAACATTTAGTCTTTAAAACACTAGGAATGTGTGAAAACCTCAGCAGATATTCTGACTCTGATTGACTGTTGTCATTTTTCTCTCTTGTCTCGACTCCGCCCATTAGTGTTTATTTTCAGCTCTGGGTTCAGCTTTGGGGTGCTCCAGCCAATAGCAGAACAGCAACTACTAGGGAGGCAGGGCTAAAGATAGTAAGGCCCATCTGATTGGTCAAATTTAGATAAACAAGCAATACATGTCTACTAAACTAATCAATTTTGTTATACAGATAACAAATGTGTGCTCATTTAGTTGACACAACAAACGTAGTAGTATAAGTAATAGTAATAAAAAATAGTAACAATAAAAGGTCTCTCGTGCGTACACACGGTCTACCTTGCTTGCATTCGGTCTCTTTCGTACGCACACTCGGCGTACACTCGTTCTCTCTTGCGCGAATTCGGTCTCTGACGCGCACATTCTGCCAACCTCGTGTGACAGTTTTTTTTTTTTAGAAATGCTTAGTGACACACTAAGGGCAGGATACACCTACTGGCATCAGCACGTAGTTTTATTACACACACCTGTGCAGCTTATTATTGGGAGCGCGTGGATATTCAGCGTTTTAAAAGGCGTTCGTGTGAGCATTGCATGCAACTTCTCGAGTGCAGGTGAAGCCTTTAGTTTCCTTTAGTTTACTTTAGTTTGCCTTCTTCAGGTGAGATGTTTGCTTAGTTTGCTCGGTTAGTTTTAAGTGATCATCTAAAGGATGCTTTGATCATTAGGAAAGTCTGTGTGGTGAAGTGACTGGTGCCGTTCGCAAAGTCTGCTCTAGCCGGGGTAAGCAGTTTGCTTTTAGTCTTACTTGTTAGTTTTCATAGATATATACACTAGATATTGCATACGGACCCTGAGCATGCATCAATAGCGCCGCCACATTTGTACAGGGCTCCCAGGACAAATGTCATTCAACCGCACTAGTCAAGACCGTGTGCCAACGTGAAGATGCTGGACTTTAGCGCTCTGTACGGGTGTGGTAACAAGCGAACAAAGAAAGCAAAGCACAAAGGCAGAACATTTCATTGTTTTTTCGTTGTTTTGTATGTTATGTATGTCAACAAGTAACATTATTGATGATAATACAGACACTTACTACATTCACCATACTGTAAAGTAACACCAACTTGCACTAAATACCAGGCTTATGCTAGTTTTGTTGAATAAAATAAGCAAACAATGAAAAAGAAATATGACAACAAGACGCTACGGTGCCAGAAACTTGTATTATTATCGGTTAATTACATGTGAATGAGTCGATAACAAGGATTCATTTACAAATGAATCGCTCCCTCCATTAGAATGAGAAGGCAGGCGAGGGAGGGTGTGTTTCAGGACATGGATTAGATCAAACTTAACAGGGAGAAAGATGATACATTTCCATGCACACAAACACTCGCTCTTTGTTGACAATGTCCGTGCGGTCACTTATCATCAATGTAGGGAAGTGATGTTCAATTATAATTTTCGTTATTTAAAATAATATTTGTGTACTGACCACCGTGGAAAACTCCCGATCACAGATATATGTATATATGTGTATATCTCTGGCTCTGGATGGCCACAGTCCTCCATTGCACCTTGGTCCCAAATTCATTTCAAAGGAGCGCTACCCTGTACTAAAATGGCGGCTCTATTGACGCATTCCTTCCAATAGACAACAGAGTAGGCAACATCTAATAATATCTATGGTTAGTTTTAAGTGATAGTCTAAAGAATGCCTTTATCATTAGAAAAGTGTAAGCGTGCAGTGATGAGTGCATTGCGCAAAGTCTGCTCTAGCCTATGAAATTCATCTAGGAGGTAAGAAGTCTGCTTGTGGGTTTTTAAGAAGGGTTTGTTTTTCTTAAAATTTGCATTTTAGGTGCGGCCGGAAGGTGCTAGCTGCTGTTTTATATCATCTATTTGTGGTTGCCTTTTTAAATTAGTCTCATATGCTATGATTATTCTTCGTGGACTCTCCATTAAATATTATGGTGACTATGTTTGTGCAAAGCAGTTTGATCCTGATCTAACGTCCATATTCAATTTGATCATTGCGCTGCATTGTGAAGTTTATCTTTCGTGATTTTTGTGCAGTTTGTTTCCTGTGAAAGTATTGTAGTCCACAGGTGGACGGATGAGCTGTATAGTTGATGCTGAATCGAATTGGTGTTTGTTGAATCGTATTGGTCAACCTTGCGTGCATTCAGTCTCTCTCGTGCGCACACTTAAGGCTGATTTTTACTTCTGCCTCAAGCGTACGCGTATGCTACGGCACAGCCTACGCGTGGATGCATAGCCCTCGTCGTGGCTGTCGCCGACATTAAAGCGCACCTCTCAAAAAATGTACCGCATACGCGTAGCGCAAGCTCTGTGATTGGTCGGCTTGGTAGCGCTGACAAGTGTGGGTGGAGGTGAGAGCCACACGAGCAAGATGGAACAAGTGTTTACAAGTGTGGAGTCCCATGAAGGAGCTCCGGATGGAGACTGTTGTTTTGTGTTTACCTTATGAATAAAGTTGTTTCACGTCCACCAATTCCTGCCTTAAAATGAGCGAATTTGAGCCACTTGTACATTAAGGAAGTGTTCAGAAAAAACAAAACAGAAGAAGAAACTCAACACAGAGAAACATAAACACCTACTGCCACACAGACACGGCCTACCTCATTGTGCATTCGGTCTCTCTCGGGCACACACTTGGCCTACCACGCGTGTATTCTGTCTCTCTTGTGCATACACTCGATCTACCTCACACGCATTCAGTCTCTCTCCTGCAAACACACTTGGCCTACCTCGCATGCATTCCATCTCTCCTGTGCACACCCGGTCTCTCTGCTTTCGCTTGACTTTTGTCTAGTCTGTTGCCTCGTACACAAAGCGTCTTCTTTACAGTGATTGGTTGGTAATGCGTCACCGCTGTAAACAGGAAGATGTAGGTAGTGGTGGGCAAAGCAAGGCTTCATGAAACACTGAAACAGTCGAAGGAAATGTGTCGAAGCTTTGAAACGTTTCGAAACCCCACTCTACGGTGACACCTAGTGGTCAGTTTTTATGTATAGCACTGGAACAGCTTCAGCAAAGAACAGTTGAGCAAATTAAGGTATTAAACCCCACTTCGTAGGATTGAACCCTCAAGTAATTTAGTGGAGCGGTTAGGGTTCTTGACTACCATGCAGGGATAGTGGGTTCGAATCTAGGATGATACAGCTGTTTTGAAATGCTTTAATATCAGTTTGAATGGCTCTGTTCTTGTATCGTTTTGTTTCAACATTGGTCTTACATCTAATTAAACAATTTGTGAATAAATATGTCTTGTTTTAATCATAAAACAGGGTTGTTGCTAGATCAGACATGATTGTGGCCAGAAGTTAACAAGAATTATTTATATTATTCATTAAATTTCCCATTTATTGTATTTTATTAATGTTTACCCAAAACCTAAACCGAACCATCACAGTACTGTAAAAATATAAATTTTTGTTTTACAGTGTTACAAAAATGATGCTAAATTGATGGTGTATCAGCAGCTGTATCCTATCTAGACTACACCATAAAACAGCAACATGATTAAAATACATAAAATCATGATTTAGAAGTATTTGTACAAGTCAGGATTCGAACCCAAAAGTCATTTGAAACACAGTAACAACAAGCATATGCAAGGTCCACGAGGCCATATGAGACATAAATAATTTCTAAGCCTGTCTGTCAAATGTAGATTTGTCAGGTCTCGAAAACGCTTCTGAACTGATCGATGCTTTGAATCGCTTTAGTCACGTGACCAGGTATTTCGAAATACTCAGTCGAAACGTCCGTTTCACGTCAGCCATCCCTGGATGTAGGCTAGACTGCAGCCAAAATGTATTAATTCACCAAGTAACGGACAAACACATCATATTGTAACGAAAACAGAGTTAATAAGTTTAAAAAGTAATGCGTTACAGTATTAGTTACTGTCAAAAGTAATGTCATTACAGTAATGCATTACTAGTAAAACGTTATTGCCCAACACTGTTTGTCACACATGTCAGTGATATGTATAGTGCATGTATTATTATCATGATAACGATACTTTTATGATATATTGTGCAGCCCTTGTGTTTTTTTTGTGTGTGTGTGTGTGTGTGTGTGTGTGTGTGTGTGTGTGTGTGTGT